>JBBGZY010001755.1:517500-697445 GCA_037952925.1 Lithobates clamitans | reverse complement strand
AGCTAAACACTGTGAGCAGGACGCACTGCACTGAATGTAAATAGCAGGAACGGATCTAGCTGAACACTGTGAGCAGGACGCACTGCACTGAATGTAAATAACAGGAACGGATCTAGCTGAACACTGTGAGCAGGACACACTGTACTAAATGTAAATAGTCTAGCTGCCTGACCGTGGTACTAATAGGATCAAAAAGAACACCTGTAATTTTCTTCAGGTAGCTTTATATACTGTAACCAGACAAGCCTGCCTGTCAGTAGGAAGATAACAGGAACGGATCTAGCTGAACACTGTGAGCAGGACGTACTGCACTAAATGTATATAGCAGGAACGGATCTAGCTGAACACTGTGAGCAGGACGCACTGCACTGAATGTAAATAGCAGGAACGGATCTAGCTGAACACTGTGAGCAGGACGCACTGCACTGAATGTAAATAGCAGGAACGGATCTAGCTGAACACTGTGAGCAGGACGCACTGCACTGAATGTAAACAGCAGGAACGGATGTAGCTAAACACTGTGAGCAGGACGCACTGCACTGAATGTAAATAGCAGGAACGGATCTAGCTGAACACTGTGAGCAGGACGCACTGCACTGAATGTAAATAGCAGGAACGGATCTAGCTGAACACTGTGAGCAGCACGCACTGCACTGAATGTAAATAGCAGGAACGGATCTAGCTGAACACTGTGAGCAGGACGCACTGCACTGAATGTAAATAGCAGGAACGGATCTAGCTGAACACTGTGAGCAGGACGCACTGCACTAAATGTAAATACCAGGAACGGATCTAGCTGAACACTGTGAGCAGGACGCACTGCACTGAACGTAAATAGCAGGAACGGATCTAGCTGAACACTGTGAGCAGGACGCACTGCACTGAATGTAAATAGCAGGAACGGATCTAGCTGAACACTGTGAGCAGCACGCACTGCACTGAATGTAAATAGCAGGAACGGATCTAGCTGAACACTGTGAGCAGGAAGCACTGTACTGAATGTAAATAGCAGGAACGGATCTAGCTGAACACTGTGAGCAGGACACACTGCACTGAATGTAAATAGTCTAGATAGAAGATAACAGGAACGGATCTAGCTAAACTGAATACAGTGTATATATATATATGCAACACCTGGGATGCATATATATACACAATACACTGTAAGTGCAGCTAACTGACTGACTGTTCTGCCTAATCTATCTAACTCAAATCAAATGACACTGTCTCTCTCTCTCTCTATCGCTCAGCACACCGGAACACACACTACACAGGGCCGCCGTGCAGGCGGCCTTATATAGTGTGGGGTGTGTACTAAATCCCCTGAGCCATAATTGGCCAAAGCCACCCTGGCTTTGGCCAATTACAGCTCTCTCTACTGACGGCGCTGTGATTGGCCAAGCATGCGGGTCATAGTGCATGCTTGGCCAATCATCAGCCAGCAATGCACTGCGATGCCGCAGTGAATTATGGGCCGTGACGCGCCACACGAATTTGGCGCGAACGGCCCATATCGTTCGCAATTCGACGGACGGTCGAACAGCCGATGTTCGAGTCGAACATGGGTTCGACTCGAACACGAAGCTCATCCCTATTCCTCACACTCTCTACCTTTTCTCTTTCTACTTTCCCATCTCTCTTTATTTTCTCTCTTTCTTACTTTATTCTCTTTCTTTTTCTTTCTTTCTACTGTCCCACTTCTCTCTCATATACTTTCTTTCTTTCTTTTTTACTTCCTAAATCTCTCTTCTTCTTTCTTTTTTTCTTTCTCCCTACCCATTTGTTTCCCTCTTCTTTCTATGACTCCTTTCTTTCTTTCTTTCTTTCTTTCTTTCTTTCTTTCTTTCTTTCTTTCTTTCTTTCTTTCTTTCTTTCTTTCTTTCTTTCTTTCTTTCTTTCTTTCTTTCTTTCTTTCTTTCTTTCTTTCTTTCTTTCTTTCTTTCTTTCTTTCTTTCTTTCCTTCTTCTCTCTCTCTCTCACTACTTCTTCAGTTATCTGTCTTACACATGCAGACAATGGAATTGCTCTTTGCCCATACTGTACACTGGGTGCACTGCGATAACTTATACATTAGTAAATCTAAGGTTCATTTCACATGTGCTCTCTCCTCTAGCCCTTTTCTCTTTGTTTCTTTTCTCTCTCTCTCTCTCTTTCTTTCTTTCTCTCTCTCTCTCTCCTCTCTCTTTCTTTCTTTCTTTCTTTCTTTCTTTCTTTCTTTCTTTCTTTCTTTCTTTCTTTCTTTCTTTCTTTCTTTCTTTCTTTCTTTCTTTCTTTTATCTTTTCTCTCCCCCATTTCTATGGATCATTTAATGTAGGAGAAACAAAGAATCTAAAGGTCCCATCCCCAAGCTGCCCTGAAATATTATCTGAGCATCCAGTGACACCCCAAGGATGTGGTGAGACTACAAAGCCCAGCACGGGGTGTCAGTGATGGAAGATGCGGCTTGCAGACGCCCATGGCTAGTCTTAGAAATATGAAAGGGTTACAGTTTCCTTTGCCTTGTGCTATGGAATAATATCATGTACAATGGCATATATACAACTTTCTTTCTTTCTTTCTTTCTTTCTTTCTTTCTTTCTTTCTTTCTTTCTTTCTTTCTTTCTTTCTTTCGTTCTTTCTTTCGTTCTTTCTTTCTTTTCCCCACTTTCTTCTATCTCGCCCTCCTGATTCTCCAGTCCCACTTCTCTCTCATATTGTTTTTTTCTTTTTACTTCCTCTCACTCTCTACCTCTTTTTTTCTCCAGTCTCACTTTCTTTTTTTCTTTCCTACATAGTATTCTCTTACCCTGCCCCTCTATCTTTCTCTCGCTCCCTTTTCGTCCCCTTTCATTATTTTTCTATTTACTTCCTCTCACTTTGTCTCCTTTCTTCTCCATTTTTCTACTCTCCCTTCTTTAAACCCTAATGATCTTTTCATCTTCTTTCTCTGACTCTCTCTCTCCTACCCCAATCTCTCTCTCCTACCCCTCCCCCTCTCTCTCCTACCCCCATCTCTCTCTCCTACCCCCATCTCTCTCTCCTACCCCTCTCTCTCCTACCCCCATCTCTCTCTCCTACCCCCTCTCTCTCCTACCCCCCTCTCTCTCCTACCCCCCCCTCTCTCTCCTACCCCCCTCTCTCTCCTACCCCCATCTCTCTCTCCTACCCCCCTCTCTCTCCTACCTCCCTCTCTCTCCTACCCCCATCTCTCTCTCCTACCTCCCCTCTCTCTCCTACCCCCCCTCTCTCCTACCCCCCTCTCTCTCCTACCCCCATCTCTCTCTCCTACCCCCCCTCTCTCTCCTACCCCCCCTCTCTCTCTCCTACCCCCCCCCTTTCACCCTCCTGTTTCTCCTGACCCTTCTTTCTTTCTTTTTTTCTTCCTCACACTCTCTACCTTTTTCTCTTTCTACTTTCCCATCTCTCTTTATTTTCTCTCTTTCTTACTTTATTCTCTTTCTTTTTCTTTCTTTCTACTGTCCCACTTCTCTCTCATATACTTTCTTTCTTTCTTTTTTACTTCCTAAATCTCTCTTCTTCTTTCTTTTTTTCTTTCTCCCTACCCATTTGTTTCCCTCTTCTTTCTATGACTCCTTTCTTTCTTTCTTTCTTTCTTTCTTTCTTTCTTTCTTTCTTTCTTTCTTTCTTTCTTTCTTTCTTTCTTTCTTTCTTTCTTTCTTTCTTTCCTTCTTCTCTCTCTCTCACTACTTCTTCAGTTATCTGTCTTACACATGCAGACAATGGAATTGCTCTTTGCCCATACTGTACACTGGGTGCACTGCGATAACTTATACATTAGTAAATCTAAGGTTCATTTCACATGTGCTCTCTCCTCTAGCCCTTTTCTCTTTGTTTCTTTTCTCTCTCTCTCTCTCTCTCTCTCTCTCTCTCTCTCTCTCTCTCTCTCTCTCTTTCTTTCTTTCTCTCTCTCTCTCTCTCCTCTCTCTTTCTTTCTTTTCTTTCTTTCTTTCTTTCTTTCTTTCTTTCTTTCTTTCTTTCTTTCTTTCTTTCTTTCTTTTCTTTCTTTCTTTCTTTTTCTTTCTTTCTTTCTTTCTTTCTTTCTTTCTTTCTTTCTTTCTTTTCTCTCCCCCCATTTCTATGGATCATTTAATGTAGGAGAAACAAAGAATCTAAAGGTCCCATCCCCAAGCTGCCCTGAAATATTATCTGAGCATCCAGTGACACCCCAAGGATGTGGTGAGACTACAAAGCCCAGCACGGGGTGTCAGTGATGGAAGATGCGGCTTGCAGACGCCCATGGCTAGTTCTTAGAAATATGAAAGGGTTACAGTTCCCTTTGCCTTGTGCTATGGAATAATATCATGTACAATGGCATATATAGGGCTGCGCTAGATCAAACTGCCAGGGAATATATTCCAAATTAAAAGACAGCGATTTATAGCCAAGAAAACCCTAGGCAGTAAATCAGGATGTTTTACTGGACATGTGAAATGAACCTTGGATTTACTAATGTATAAGTTATCGCAGTGCACCCAGTGTATGGGCAAAGAGCAATTCCATTGTCTGCATGTGTATGACAGATAACTGAAGATATCATTTTATGGCTGGGCTGCAGTGCTAAATTAAAATGTGATGTGTGCTAAGGCATTAAGACTGATTATCTTAATGAAATCTGAAATGGACCAGCACTGACTCACTTTATGTAAAACAATTATCAAGCCTCTCACTCGAAAAACTATTGACAAAGTATCAATGAAGATTAATGATCTGCTACTTAGTTTGCTATCTCCACCTTGTGGCCATTTAGAGAAGCGCAAGTAGATCTGCAGAGCTTGGTTGCTTGAAAAAATAAATAAATTCTTAATTGTTTTTGCAGGCAAAGATCAAAAAATAAATAAATGGAGTCCGCAGTGCTGTTTTCTCTAATCAGCCCTGCTGGCTTTCTCTGTCATTGAGTGTGATGGAAATTAATACATCAAGTATTCCCATTGGCTTAGCCTGCGGATCTACATTACTCAATATTAAATTACTCTTCAGTGGTAAAATAAATCTTATTCTGGCATATTTAAAAAAAAAAAAAAAAAACTTTAGGCAAATGTAAGAAGGGAAAAAAGTTTGAAAAGTTTGATTTAATCTTTGCTAGATGTCCTGACCTCTTTTCCTATTTCATGTTTAAAACTGAACTCGGGGAAAAACGTTTAAACGGGTTTCTGAACCTTTTTTTTTTTTCTTTAGTCACTGCATTCTAGTAAAAGCTCTAGGAGTCTTCAGCCCCCCACTTTCCCATCAGAGTCCTCGGCCCCCCACTTTCCCATCAGAGTCTTCAGCCCCCCACTTTCCCATCAGAGACCTCAGCCCCCCACTTTCCCATCAGAGTCCTCGGCCCTCCACTTTCCCATCAGAGTCCTCAGCCCCCCGCTTTCCCATCAGAGTCCTTGGCCCCCCACTTTCCCATTAGGGTCCTCGGCCCCCCACTTTGCCATCCGAGTCCTCGGCCCCCCAATTTGCATTAGAGCCCTCAGCCCCCCACTTTCCCATTTGAGTCCTTGGCCCCCCACTTTCCCATCAGAGTCTTCAGCCCCTCACTTTCCCATCAGAGTCCTCGGCCCCCCACTTTCCCATTAGGGTCCTCTGCCCCCCACTTTCCCATCAGAGTCCTCAGCCCCCACTTTCCCATTTGAGTCCTCGGTCCCCCGCTTTCCCATCAGAGTCCTCGGCCCCCCACTTTCCCTTCAGTGTCTTCAGCCCCTCACTTTCCCATCAGAGTCCTCGGCCCCCCACTTTCCCATTAGAGTCCTTGGCCCCCCACTTTCCCATTAGAGTCCTTGCCCCCCCACTTTCCCATCAGAGTCCTCAGCCCTTCACTTTCCCATCAGAGTCCTCAGCCAGCCCAGCTGCACCAAGAAAAATGCAAATATGCTGTGCAAAAATAGGGGATGCATAGCGGCCCCCCTGGGTGGCCCAGAAAGCAGCCCAGGGTGGGGAGGCACTCTGGTTGACACACAGATAACATTTACTCTATATAAGGTAGCTGTTTTCTTCTGTCAAAGGATTTGTAAAAAAACAAAATCCAGTACTGAGATTTACACGGCTCTGTCACACAGCATAGCCCTGTCTGGCAGGGAAGGGGACCTCCTGCGACTTCACCATTAATATTAACAACACAACCATTGGTCCCTCCACACATGCCAGGGTCCTGGGTGTAATCCTTGACTCCGACCTCTCCTTCAGCCCCAATATCCAATCACTGGCTAAATCCTGCCGCCTTAACCTCCGCAACATCTCCAGAATACGACCCTTCCTGACTAATGACACCACAAAGCAACTTATTCACTCCTTGATTATTTCCCGCCTCGACTACTGCAACTCTCTCCTTAATGGCCTACCCTTAAGCAGGCTATCCCCTCTTCAGTCTATTATGAATGCTGCTGCTAGACTAATACACCTCACTAATCGATCCGTGACTGCTGCTCCTCTCTGCCAATCACTTCACTGGCTTCCCCTCCCCCACCGTGTAAAATTCAAAATGCTAACCATAACATACAAGGCCATTCACAACATCGCCCCATCTATATCACCAACCTCATATGCAGATATCGCCCGAATCGCCCCCTCCGCTCCTCCCAGGACCTCCTGCTCTCTAGCTCCCTTGTTACCTCCTCCCATGCTCGCCTTCAGGACTTCTCCAGAGCCTCTCCCATCCTCTGGAATTCCCTGCCCCAGTATGTCCGATCAGCCCCTACCCTGTCCACCTTTAGGAGATCCCTGAAAATTCATTTATTCAGGGAAGCTTATCCCACACCCACATAACTGTCCCTGAGCCACCCCCCATCAAATCATTCTTTGCAGCTATTACCTTTTATACCACCACCCCCTCCCTTTAGAATGTAAGCTCTACGAGCAGGGCCCTCCTGTACCTTTTGTATTGAACTGTACTGTAATTGTGTTGTCCCCATTATACATTGTAAAGCGCTGCGTAAACTGTTGGCGCTATATAAATCTCGTATAATAATAATATAATATAATAATTTTTCTCTGCTGCAGTTAACCACTTCCTGCCCACTGTATTGTAATATGATGGGCACAAGTTGTCTCTCTTGTTCTGGGATGACATCGTATGACGTCATCCCACTCTCGCCGTTCTTGCACGCCCACAGGGGTGATCGGTGGTGCGCTGTGTCCCTGAGACATGGAGCATTGCGGATCTGGGACAAGGCTCTTTACCCGTGTGATCAGCAGCTGTGTCCAGTCAGTCCCGGGCAACATGGCTGGATCAGGATGGGTCTCAAGTAAGTATTAGGGGGGCTGAGGGGGCTCTGCTGCACACAGAAGGTTTTTTTTTTTTATCCTAATACATAGAAAGCATAAAGATAAAAAAACCTCCTGACTTTACTACTGTTTTATGTGCAGCATGCTTAGTAATGTGTAAGGTAAGCATTACCTCTCACAGAGGTCACAGTATTCCCCCCGACAAGGTGAGTTTCTTTCCAGAGGGACTGAGCCATCTTTGTTCAGGTATCATACATGTTTTGCAGGAATAGACGAAGTGATCTGGATGCCGCACACCGGACTGAATATTAGGTGCCTTTATTAAAAAGTTGGATCACAAAATGTACAAGACATCAGCAGGGATGTACAGCAATCAGCTGACGCGTTTCACACTCATAACGGGTGCTTACTCATAGCTGAGCGGTGAAACTTTCTTCACCTCGTCTACATTTCTGGATCACACATGTTTTACCTGGACTGATATGCTGGCTCCAGTGCCTGTGCAGGTCTGTGTTCACAAATATCTGACTCAGATCAGCCTTTGATGCAGCCTATTACCTTAGTTACAATATAAAATTACGAAATAACGTTACAATATAAAGTTAGAATATAAATTACAACAAAAAATTACAATATAACGTTAGAATATAAAGTTACAATATAAAATAACAATATAAAGTTACAATATAAAATTACAATATAAAATTACAATATAAAGTTACTATATAAAATTACAATATAAAGTTACAATACAGTATAAGGTTACAATATAAAATTACAATATAAAATTGCAATATAAAGTTACTATATAAAATTACAATATAAAGTTACAATATAATGTTACAATAAAAAATTACAATATAAAGTTACAATAAAAAAATTACAATCCAATGTTACAATATAAAGTTACAATATAAAGTTACTATATAAAATTACAATACAGTATAAAGTTGCAATATAAAGTTACAATATAAAAATTACAATATAAAGTTACAATATAAAATTACTATATAAAATTACAATACAGTATAAAGTTGCAATATAAAATTACAATATAAATTATAATATAAAGTTACAATATAAAATTATAATATAAAGTTACAATATAAAGTTACAATATAAAATTACAATATAAAGTTATATTATAAAGTTACAATATAAAATTACAATATAAAGTTACAATATAAAATTACAATATAAAATTACAATATAAAGTTACAATATAACGTTACAATAAAAAATTACAATATAAAGTTACAATATAAAGTTACAATAAAAAAATTACAATCCAATGTTACAATATAAAGTTACAATATAAAGTTACTATATAAAATTACAATACAGTATAAAGTTGCAATATAAAGTTACAATATACAATTACAATATAAAGTTACAATATAAAATTACAATGTAAAATTACTATATAAAATTAGAATACAGTATAAAGTTGCAATATAAAATTACAATATAAAATTACAATATAAATTATAATATAAAGTTACATTATAAAATTATAATGTAAAGTTACAATATAAAGTTACAATATAAAATTACTATATAAAGTTATATTATAAAGTTACAATATAAAATTACAATATAAAGTTACAATATAAAATTACAATATAAAATTACAATATAAAGTTTCAATATAAAGTTACTATATAAAATTACAATACAGTATAAAGTTGCAATATAAGGTTGCAATATAAAGTTACAATATAAAGTTACAATATAAAGTTACAATATAAAGTTACAAAGTTCCAATATGAAGTCTGCCTGCAGCAGAGGGATGACATCATCTCAGCCTAGGCAAAGTCACGGAGCAATTTAGGTGATTTTGAGGATGGACAGCCACGAAAAAAATGAAATGTATTGGTCGTCTTTATAACTACTTGAATTTGAGGTTTTTCTCCCTGGGCGCAGTCCTTCTTTACTCCAATTGATTGTGTTTCAGTTTTTCCACTATTTCCTCCTTGCCTGATTAAACCATCTCAGCGCCATTACCATCCCTATCTATCTAAATAGCTATAGGATAAAATCAATAGGGAATGCATTGGGGAACGTCTCTGCAGTGTGACATTCACTATAAATGATGTAAATGATACAAGGAGTCGCTGCCGTGTGCTTTATGACCCGCTGTGCGCCTCGTCACATATCTTCCACCTCCGGGACCTTGTACAAGCCGCGCCAGCTGGTGGATGAGTCTCAGGTTTGCTTTAAAGGTAACACAAAGCCAAACATCCTGTGTGAAAAGCCTCTGACGGAAGCTGATCTTCTCAGGCTCAGTTGATGGTGCTGCCATCTGGACTAATGAGCAGCCCAGGAGTCAGGGGAGTGGTGGACAGGGCTGAATTCACAGGGTATCATATAGCCTGACTGACAGCCCCCCCCCAAAAAAAAAATCAAAACAATATTTTCACCAAAAAAATACACTACAAAAATTATTAGCGGACACAAACATAACATAACTTACAAAATTCATACTATATCTAAAATAGAAAACTATATTGAGTTAATAAAGTTCTGTCTGTAAATGAGGTCTTGGGGCTCATTCATAAAGGTGCTGTGGCCTGTATGGTGTGAATCTGCTTTTTTGTTTGATTTTTTTTTTGTGGCTGGAGCTGTGTGCATGCAGCAGCTGTATGAACACAGCCGCAGGTCCTAATTTGACAGGCATGTGGATGTAGGTGAGCTCCCCCTCAGAGCCCTGATCTCACCATCATGGAGGTGACAGAAAGGTTTGAGGCAGCCGACATCCACAGAAGATCTGTGCTTAGTTCCCCAAGATGTTTGGAACAACCTTTCTGCCAAGTTCCTTCAACAACTGAGTGCAAGTCTACCTAGAAGAAGGGACCCGGTGGTCACACCAAATGTTGATTGGATTTGGATTTCTCTTCTGTTCATTTACATTCCATTTTGTTAATTGATAAAAATAAATTATTACCACTTCTATTTCTGAAAGCATTCTTCATTTACGGTGTTAGCATCACACCCACCTAAAACTTTTGCACAGTACAATATAAATTTACACTATATTACCAAAAGTATTGGGACGCCTGCCTTTACCCGCACATGAGCTTTAATGGCATCCCAGTCTTGGTCCGTAGGGTTCAATATTGAGTTGGCCCACCCTTTGCAGCTATAACAGCTTCAACTCTTCTGGGAAGGCTGTCCATTCTTCCAGAAGCGCATTTGTGAGGTCAGGCACTGATGTTGGACGAGAAGGCCTGGCTCACAGGCTCCACTCTAATTCATCCCAAAGGTGTTCTATCGGGTTGAGGTCAAGACTCTGCACAGGCCAGTCAAGTCCTTCCACCCCAAATTCGCTTGTCCATGTCTTTATGAACCTTTCTTTGTGCACTGGTGCGCAGTCATGTTGGAACAGGAAGGGGCCATCCCCAAACTGTTCCCACAAAGTTGGGAGCATGAAATTGTCCAAAATGTCTTGGTATGCTGACGCCTAAAGAGTTCCTTTCACTGGAACTAAGGGGCCAAGTCAAGGCCAGTCAAGTTCCTCCACCCCAAACTCGCTCATCCATGTCTTTATGGACCTTGCTTTGTGCACTGGTCCAAATTATTTGGTGGAGTGGGGATGGGGGTTGTTTTTCAGGGGTTGGGTTTGGCCCCTTAGTTCCAGTGAAGGGAACTCTTAAGTTGTCAGCATACCAAGACATTTTGGACAATTTCATGCTCCCAACTTTGAGGGAATAGTTTGAGGATGGCCCCTTCCTGTTCCAACATGACTGCACACCAGTGCACAAAGCAAGGTCCATAAAGACATGGACAAGCGAATTTGGGGTGGAGGAACCTGACTGCCTGCAGTTCTGACCTCAACCTGATAGAACACCTTTGGGATAAATTCCAGTGGAGACTGCGAGCCAGGCCTTCTCGTTCAATATCAGTGCCTGACCTCACAAATGCGCTTCTGGAAGAATGGTCAAACATTCCCATAGACACACTCCTAAACTTTGTGGACGGCCTTCCCAGAAGAGTCTAAGCTGTTATAGCTGCAAAGGGTGAGCCAACTCAATATTGAACCCTACGGACTAAGACTGGGATGTCATTAAAGTGCATGTGCGTGTAAAGGCAGGCGTCCCAATACTTTTGGTAATATAGTGTGTATATAGATATATATATCTATATAGATATATAGATATCTATATCTATATATATATATATTTTTTTTTTTTACCCCTCTACAGAAGAGCTCTACTACTCAAAGGTAGTATGGCTGGTTGAGCCAAATTGCAAAAAAAAGATACAGGCCACAAAGAGGTAATAAAACTCGAGAGATCAAGAAATAAGGAGAATTTATCAGAGCCCATTTATCTTTGATGGTGCTTTCCGCTCTGCCAGGGAATTTTGCCCCTTTGAACTGTAATCTAAGAAATACGGCATCTGCAGGATTGCGTTCTCGCCGGGCGCTCTGCAGAGGACCCAGCGCTCGCAGCCTCCAGTTCAAGTGTATCAGGGAGTAGGATGATACAGAGAAGATTGCTTGCTGTGGAAAGCAAAGATCATTAGAAATAAAATATATTTTCGCTATATCTGATTTAGGAAAGAAAAAAAAAAAAAAAAAGAACTTCATGAAGGAAATAAGAAAAATAAACTGAAATACTGTTAAGCTATTTCCTGGTTGATGCAGGGAAACAAAAATATGAGTTTTTCAATTTGTGGAAAGCCTGCAGCTATAAAAAAAAAAAAAAAATGGCTACTGACCTGATTAGAAGTATTTGAACCTTTTTTTTTATATAATGCTTTATTACTTTATTTTTTTATGTATTTATTTTTAGATCGATTTATTGCTTTATTTATTTAAATTTTTTGTTAGTCTTGTTTTTGCTTTTTACAACATAATAATCCATAAAGTCAGCATTTTTATTTATTTATGTATTTATTTATTGATTGAGTTATTGCTTTATTTAACATTTTTGTTATTCTTCTTTTTACTTTTTTCCAATATAATATTCCAAAAAGTCAGTATATTTAACCTTCATTTATATTTTTTTATAAGTAAATTAAGTTTTTAATAATGTACTCATTTTAGATTGTAAGCTCTAATGAGCAGGGCCCTCTGATTCCTCCTGTATTGAATTGCATTTGTATTTTTTTTTCAATTTGTGGAAAGCCTGCAGCTATTAGAAAAAAATGCCTGCTGACCTGATTAGAAGTATTTGAACCTTTTTTTTTATAACGCTTTATTACTTACTTACTTACTCCTGTATTTATTTCTAGATTGATTGATTGATTTATTGCTTTATTTAATAAAACATTTTTGTTAGTCTTATTTTTCCTTTTCACAACATAATAATCCATAAAGTCAGCATTTTTACCTTCATTTCTATTTTTTTTATAAAAAGTTAACTTTTTAATAATGTAATAATTTTAGATTGTAAGCTCTAAGGAACAGGGCCCTCTAATTCCTTTCTGTATTGAATTGCATCGTAACTGTAGTGTTTGCCCTAATGTTGTAAAGCTGTTGGCGCTATATAAATCCTGTATAATAATAATCATAATAATAATAATAATGATAATAATAATAATATAAATCATGTATATTATTATTATTATTATTATTAATAATAATAATAATAATAATAATGTATTAATTTAATAATTAATAATACCAATTGTATTATTATTTAAATAATTAATAATTTAATAATTATATTTAATAATATACTGTATGTGTTTAATAATTCAATAGCATATTATTAATAATAATAATAATAATAATAATAATAAGGAGAAGAATTTAAATGCATGGTTTGCATCCATATTATCCATAAAACACAACCCAGTGCAATTTAGTCTATAAAATATATATATATATATATATATATGTATGTATATATATATATATATATATATATATATATATATATATATATATATATATATATATATATATATTTTTTATTTTTTTTATGTATTTATACATTTATATATATATATATATATATATATATAAATAAATATATAAATACATTAAAAAAAATATATATATATATATATATATATATATATATATATATATATATATATATATATATATATATATATTATCTTAAATTAAATAAATAAAGCTGAGCTCTGGGTAAAGAGATAAATGCACAGAATAAATTCATATATAGGGGTTTTTGTTCACTCAGTCCTGACATTTACACAGCTCTGCCACACAGCCCAGCCCTGCCTGGAAGGTAGGAGATCAGATTTTTCTCTGCCGTAGTGAAGTAACATTTACAGGTCTTGTCCCTTCCCCGGCCTGTGATTGGCGTTAGTATAATATTGATATATAAAAATGTGCTGCGTTCAATACAATTGTGAAAACCTCAACATGTATAATAATAAAAGAGTCCATGTATTTTCTTAAATGATCCACACAGAAGACAATACTGTGCATCCCATGCCAGTGCAGCAACCTCCACCATAAATACTTCCCAAGAGGCTTCCCAGAACTACATGACCCTCCAATCATAGACAGGTCATGTAAGGCACATGTTTCCATGGACCAACCCACAAGGACCACCTTGTGGGTTTAGGCTGGACACAGGATCACATAGAGGTTACTCGGTTTGGTATATACAGGACCCCCCAAGCACTCCAAACATCAACATACAGGGCACCAGCTGGTAGTTAGGTCTTGCTCCAAGCTGCACATGTAATAACACTCATGGAAAGAAGAAGAGGTGAACAAACTTTTATTAAAGTAGAAGAAACAAAGCAATTCTAAACAAATATTTCCTCTGGGGACAGCTCCGATGCGCAATGACGTCTTGTGCCATGACTCTGATCCGACGCGTTTCGTCAACATTGACAATCTCAAAGAGCTAGTATAGTATTGCCCCATAAAAAAGTAATTTTAACCAGTTCCCGCCCAGCCTATGGCATGACACTGGCAGGAACCCTTCATTGATCTGGAGCGGATGTCACAGGACGGCCGTGTGGCTGCACAGTGGTGCAATCTGTCACCGGCTGTGTCCACCAGACTGACCAGTGCACTGGCCCTCTGCCGGTACCATGTCACCGCTGTAACCACTATAACCAATCACAGCAGGTCACATGACCGTTATATACAATGGGTGGCTTCCTTTCAAGCCATCCATTGTATACAATTGTGCTGCTAGCTGTGATTGGTCTGTGTGATTACATGGTACAGACTGGGCCAATCACAGCTAAGCAAAACAAAAGAAACTGAATGAATAGGTTTCATTCAGTAAAATGCTTGCATATACTGTAGCAATGTAATGCACTGCTATATGCAAACAAAATGGAAAAGTAAAATAATTGTTTTTAAGAAATAGTATGCACAGGATGATAAAATACACATTAAAAAAAATATATATATACAGTATATTGCATTGAATAAAATAAACTATTTTAAATACACCCACCCAAACAAAAACATATCGTATAAATTGAGAAAAAAAAAGTTTGCACTTTGGCAATATCAGTAATTTTCTAATGAAATCAAATCTTGCCAAATTTGCCATAAAAAACTGAGTTTGGCAGGTTAAGGGCTTGTTTACACTTGTGTTGGGGCATGGTAAAAACACTCGGTTGGGCCATGCTTTTGAGGCCCCCAACCACTCCCCCTTAAGCTGCAAAGTCACTACTACATGACAAAGTAACCCATTCAAGTAAATGATACTGCGCTGCAACTGACCCGCAACCATGAGCAACGCACAAGGTTTCAGTGCAGTGATGTGTCAATTACAGGGTTAAAACAGGCAGTGAAGAGGTGACATATCACCTTCCCACCACCGGCCAAATGCCTCTGAAAAGTGGTTCTAGGGTGCCGCATGTGTAATCAAGCCCGACTTTCCTTTTCCTGATTATCTTATGGCAGCATACACATGGGTAAAGCTCCGCCCCTGAGGTTCCTGAAGGACCTTAAACCAGTAAATAGAAGCCCCACCCAGAAGACCCCATTCTCTTTGTGTCCTTGCCTCATGGGACCTTAGAAACAAGATTAAGGAGCCCCCATACCTGTGCTGTATGTAAATCCATGGCAGTTGCCACCAGGTAACCTTACCTGCGCAGTGGACACTGTAAGGATCCTCTTGTGCATTGGGGAGCAGTGCTCAGCCTATCTGTACTAAATGTTAGGCACTGGCAATTTAACTTTCTGTTGTTAGATTGTACAGGAAACAAGGGGATAGCAGCTGTGGAAGAAAGAAGTCCTCTAGTGTGGGAAATGAATATCTACAGTAAGAGCAGTTATGCTGTTGAATGCCCTCCCATGTGAGCCAACAATGTCAAAAAACCATTACATTTTTTTAAAGTAGGTCCTTATTACAAGTCATGTACTTGCGGAATATTCTAAGTTAAGACATTGATTGGATTCTGCATGCTGGGTCAAAGGGCGTAGATAAGGGAGGGATAGGGGGTCCAAACTCCCCTTACCCTGCACAGCATCCAATGCACAGTGCAACTCAGCAACTAGTACTGTCAGGCTGACCTGGACCCCCACCAGGTCAGCCTGTCAGCTCAGAGCAAGGGAGGCTGGTCCTCCCTGGCTCCAGTCACATGACCCAGTTGAAACCCAGACTTCCGATACTCTGAACTATCCTAGTCTAGTAAGTGTGTTTTATGAAGGTGGAAGAGCTGTACTAGGGGGAGAGCTTACTCCTGACCCTGTAGTCTGTATGTTACATATTCCTGACCCTGAAGTCTGTACATTATACACTCCTGATCCCTGTAGTCTGTACGTTACATACTCCTGACCCCTGTAGTCTGTACGTTACACACTCCTGACCCCTGTAGCCTGTACGTTACACACTCCTGACCCCTGTAGTCTGTACGTCACACACTCCTGACCCCTGAAGTCTGTACGTCACACACTCCTGACCCCTGAAGTCTGTACGTCACACACTCCTGACCCCTGAAGTCTGTACGTCACACACTCCTGACCCCTGAAGTCTGTACGTCACACACTCCTGACCCCTGCAGTCTGTACGTCACACACTCCTGACCCCTGCAGTCTGTACGTCACACACACCGCTGATCCCTGTAGTCTGTACGTTACACACTCCTGACCCCTGTAGTCTGTACGTTACACATTCCTGACCCCTGTAGTCTGTATGTCACACACTCCTGACCCCTGGAGTCTTTACATCACACACTCTTGACCCCTGTAGTCTGTACGTTACATACTCCTGACCCCTGTAGTCTGTATGTTACATACTCCTGACCCCTGTAGTCTGTACGTTACATACTCCTCCTGACCCCTGTAGTCTGTATGTTACATACTACTCCTGACCCCTGAAGTCTGTACATTACATATTCCTGACCCCTGAAGTCTGTACGTTACATACTACTCCTGACCCCTGAAGTCTGTACATTACACACTCTTGACCCCTGTAGTCTGTACGTTGCATACTCCTGACCCCTTGTACTCGCATTCCTCATTTTTTTCCTCTGTGTTCCCAAGGCTGAAAACCCCCTCCAGGAAAAATAATTATCTTTGCACTTGGTTGGGTCAATATAGATTATTTTTATTTTACTGTGGAGTAAATTAATCCCAGAGGTTTTGTGTTGCCTTACTCGGGCCCCACACTGCTGGTGTTTGTTAGAGCTTGTGTTTGATGGACATGTGTCTTTTGTTTCACCCTAGTTAACTACCTTATGCAACTTAGCCAGGATTGAGCTTACCCTGCGGCCAAAACAAGCATGGTGTACTCGCTGTCTTTTGCCTAATCACATAATGTTAATAATTAAAGAGAAATCTATTCCAGAGCCAAATAACAATAATGTCCTGCAGCAGTCTATGCATGAGAATTATTCCAGGAGCTCAAATAAACATATCAATTTATTTTCATACAATCTACACATATTATTTTTATACTGAGACAGTTATGTTGTTATCACTTCGTATCTATACAGGATTGACAATATAATCTTTAGGGCTTAGTATACAACCCTGGCCCAAGAAGCTTACACTCTACTAAACCCTGCCACAGTCATTTGCCCCAACTTTATTCATCTATATACATATACTTTATGTACAGTAGCTTGGACATTACGCAGCAATTTAAAGTAAACATTAAAACATTTAGTTCAAACTCCACCCCTGAGGAGCTTACAGTCTTACATCTTTACTACAACCAGGCTAATTGTAATTAGTTAGATATATAATGTGTCATTGTGGTCTACTGAGCTGTATGAGGAACAGTGAGCCATGGACACCAGTGCTCAAGAGTAAAATACCATCCAAACTGCAAACACACAGATACACTTTATGGACAATTGCTGGTGGAAGACAATTAGTTTGACAGTAAATGTTTGGATTGTGCGAGTATTTTTGCTATATAAATGATATTCTATTAAAATTTACAGTCAATAAACACATTTAACGGGCACAGGGATTTCAATGCTTGTTCACATATAAGAAAGTTTGCAAATAACCTCACTGGCTATGGTAAGACGGGTCTTAAATCAACAGGTCTCCCTCCATGGCTACCTGGCAGCAATTCAACCCATAGAAATAATAGGTGACAAGCCAAAAGGTGAAATAGTCCAACATTGTCTTTAATTATTCCTAACTCAATTAGCAGGATCTGGGTCCAAACCTGGAACCTCTGCGGTGTCTGGCTGTGTCTCTCCTCGTTGCGCCACCTGAGATGCTGGACAGCTCTACCTTGTTTCTGGTGAACCTTGATCTCCTTGCTCCTCCCATGAACTTTCTTCTTAAGCAGTGTCTCTGTCCTTTATGTTTGCCAGATTATTGTGCTCTCTCTCCAGCCAATATTTTGCTCTTGTCACTCCTGCTGCCATCCCTGTCTCGGCTACCAGTCGTTGCCGACCTTTGGCTTGTTCCTCAACTACACTTCTGCTTAATCCCAACCTGGAACCACTAGTTACTGATCTTTGGCTTGTTTACTGACTACGCTTCTGCTTGATCCCTATCTGCAATATCTGCTACTGGACCCCGGCTTTCACCTCCTGGTGAGGTGTTCCTGAGGACTTTGACCTGGTACTAACACGCAGCAAAACTCTTCTCCACCATATCACAAAAAATTAGTGCTTAGACCCCGCACCTTGGGTGAGCCCCGTGTCATCTGCCAGGGTGTCCTGCTGCTGCACTTATCCATCTGGTCTACTGCTGTTCTCTGAGCCTGACCCCTGAATGTGACACATATCTTGGTGCCTTTAATTTGGAATCTATAGTGATTTGAAAAAGTATTCATACCCCTTGACATTTTCCACATTTTGTCATGTTACAACCACAATCGTAAATGTATATTATTGGGATTTTATGTGATAGTCCAACACAAAGTGGCACATAATTGCGAAGTGGAAGGAAAATGGTTTTCAAATGGTTTTACAAATAAAATATCTGAAAAGTGTGGCGTGCATTTGTATTCAGCCCACTTTACTCTGATACCCCTAACTAAAATGTAGTAGAATCAATTGCCTTCAGTCATCTGATTAGTAAATAGAGTCCACCTGTGTGTAAGTTACTCTCAGTATAAATACAGCTGTTCTGTGAAGCCCTCAGAGGTTTGTTAGAGAACCTTAGTGGACAAACAGCATCATGAAGAAGAAACACACCAGACAGGTCAGGGATAAAGTTGTGGAGAAGTTTAAAGCAGGGTGAGGTTATAAAAAAATATCCCAAGCTTTGAACATCTCACGGAGCTCTGTTCAATCCATCATCCGAAAATGGAAAAAGTATGGCACAACTGCAAACCTACCAAGACATGGCCGTCCACCTAAACTGACAGGCTGGGCAAGGAGAGCATTTATTAGAGAAGCAGCCAAGAGATCCATGGTAACTCCAGAGGAGCTGCAGAGAACCACAGCTCAGGTGGGAGAATCTGTCCACAGGACAACTATTAGTCGCGCTCTCCACAAATCTGCCCTTTATGGAAGAATGGCAAGAAGAAAGACATTGTTGAAAGAAAGCCATAAGAAGTCCTGTTTGCAGTTTGTGAGAAGCCATGTGGGGGACACAGCAAACGTGTGGAAGAAGGTTCTCTACACAGATGAGACCAAAATTGAACTTTTTGGCCTAAAAGCAAAATGCTATGTGTAGCGGAAACTAACACTGCACATCACCCTGAACACACCATCCCCACCGTGAAACATGGTGGTGGCAGCATCATGTTGTGGGGATGCTTTTCTTCAGCAGGGACAGGGAAGCTGGTCAGAGTTGGTGGGAATATGGATGGAGCCAAATACAGGGCAATCTTAGAAGAAAACCTGTTAGAGCCTGCAAGAGACTTGAGACTGGGGCAGAGGTTCAGCTTCCAACAGGAAACGATCCTAAACATACAGCCAGAGAAATGGAATGGTTTAGATCAAAGCATATTCATGTGTTAGAATGGCCCAGTCAAAGTCCAGACCTAAATCCAATTGAGAATCTGTGACAAGACTTGAAAATTGTTGTTCACAGACGCTCTCCATCTAATCTGACAGAACATGAGATATTTTGGAAAGAAGAATGGGCACAAATGTCCCTCTCTAGATGTGCAAAGCTGGTAGAGACATTCCCCAAAACACTTGCTGCTGTAATTGCAGCAAAAGTTGGTTCTACTAAGTATTGACTCAGGGGGGCTGAATAGAAATGCATGCCACACTTTTCAAGTATTTATTTGTAAATAAAAATTGAAAACCAATTATCATTTTCCTCCCACTTCATTCACAATTATGTGCCACTTTGTGTTGGTTTATCACTTAAAATCCCAATAAATATATTTAAGTTTTTGGTTGTAACATGAAAAATGTGGAAAATGTCAAGGGGTGTGAATACTTTTTCAAGGCACTGTACTAGTCTTTACACCCTGAATTTCTACCTCTTGTTGTTTGAGGATGTTAAAAATAGGGGTGTGCTTTTGTGGGTGTGGCTACAAATGGGGTGTGATTTTGGGGGTTAAAAGTGGGTGTGGTCATTCAGATGCCTCTGAATTTCATTTTAAAAAACGAATGACCTTCCTCCAGGATTAACATAGGCCAGTTATCCCCTCAGTATTAATAGGGTCTTGCTTTACGAGCACAAAAGTGTCATCCCAATAACCCCAAAAGGAGTTCTTATCACACAGCTCCAGATACTGGTGGGATCTGAGCCCGACACTTCAGTGCAATGACAGTACTGAGTATAGCTGCCCAGAGGACATTTTTTAAACTCCTGAGAACCTACACTATATGGCATGTAGATATCCGTCCAAACGGCTGAGTCCTGTTTGCCAGATTATTGTGCTCTTCTCCAGCCAATATCTTTCTCCTTTTGCCCTGCTGCCATCCATATCTTCACTACCACTTGTTACCAACCCTGGCTTGTTTCTCGACTATGAGTCGGCTTGATTTCGACCTGCAACCACTTGTTACTGACCTTTGATTTGTATACTGACTACGCTTCTGCTTGTTCCCTACCTGATACATTTGCTGCCGGACTCCAGCTTGCTCACCTCCTGGTGGGGCGGTCATGAGGACTGCCACCTTGTACTAACACACAGCAAAACCCACCTCTGCCACGAGGAGCTCTGGTGAAGATCAGTTAGCGCTTAGACCCTGCACCTTGGGTGAACCACCAGGATGACCTACTTGTGTACCTATCCGGCTAGTCAGTATGAACATATCTACTGCTATAGCTACTGTACTGGTCTCCAAACCTGCCCCCTGACCATGGAACAAAAACTTCCAACGTGCTTTGTAGACAACAAAATTCCCCCTTCATCAGGGCTTAGATTGGGATAAGATCTCAGTAGTCACCAAAACCAAATGGATCTACATATCATTTGGTATAAACTTTGTATGCACTCAGCAGAAGGAGCATTTATACCAAATAATATACAGTATATAGAACCAAGTCCATATATCATTCTAAGTCCTGATGAAACGGGAGTTCTGTCACCTCTGAAACGCATTGGGTGTTTTTGTTTGATCTCATTATGAATACCTAAAAGTATATTTGTTTGGCACCCATTATTATTACGTCTAAATTTGTCATGCTTTAATTCCTTGGACACCATGATAGGTCATAATACCTGAAGAAGGGACTTTATAGCCCCAAAAGGGGTTTGATGGCTCTAAAAGCTCATGTTTCTTAGTTAGCCACTAAAAGGTATCGCTTTGAAAGTTTTTATGCCTTCTCTACTCAATTTTGAGGGGAAACTGAATAACGCAGAAGTACCCAACATGTTTGGTGGACCTGACCTGGAGAATCGTATTGCTCATTGGATGTTCACCCCTTCCCAGTTCACTCGGGAGCCTGTTCTCTATTCTGAGTGAAGGTTCTCTATGAGCAAGCAGACTGCTAACTCCTTTAGTAAATCAATCCCTATGCTTTTAGGAGATATTCAGAGGAGAATGACAGCCCACCACCCACAAGCACCCAACTGATCCTCAGTTCATCACCGCCTTGTCGCTGCAGGGGTCCATCTTGAGTAAGCTCAAATGTTGGAGCTCAGCAAGGTGAATGACATGATTATTTGATTATGACATGCAACCGTGTTCTGGACTGGTAGTCAGGTCCACTTGGGGAGGCAATATGCTTTCTCATACCTGGGACCCCCACTTTGTTGGAGAGTGGAGATGGGCACAAGGGAGCACAGATGGGTGAGTATATCTTGCTGGAGGAGTCTGTCAGGTTTAGCCGTCACTCTGCCATTCGCAGAACACAAAATTACTATTCACTAAGTGATTTTAAGCAGTGATCTAGAGCTGGGTCTACATGTAAGTCAAATGTCCTGGACCAGTACCAGGACGGGTTCGAGCACCCAGGGTGAGGATGTAGAACTGCACCCTTGACCTCCACTGCTAACCCATAATGTAAAATGGGCTTACCACCCTGTGCCCTCTTTCTGCCCCCTTGATCCAGATGCCCATGGAATGTGCACTGCACATGTGTGGCCAATCGCTTGCTTTCTAACAGCTGGGAAGTGGTTGCACATGCAAGGTGTGTTTTTCCCCAGCGGTGGGTGGCTGTGGTGTAAGTGTTGGAGCAGTAGCTGCTGGTTGGTGGCCACTGATCCATAGCGAATGTGCGTTGAGGCTTATCATATAGTGCCCCCCACCACCCCACCACCATGCCCGGGGCTTTGTCTTGACCCTGTCCTGGACAGGAAAACCACGTAAGCATTTCGACTTCCTTTGTGCTGCACACTTTTCAATTGTTTTTGCTTCTAAAGTCCAGTTCTTGGTAAAAAAAAAATAGATGCTGAAGGATGAGAAAGTGAATGTACATATGTTGGATTGGCGTCACGCTTAGTTCTGAACAATTGAGTGTAAGTAAAGAGAAAAACACAGCAGACAGAAGAAGGACATTGTTTTCCAAGGCAATTTAGAGAACTGTCATCTTTGCAGAAGCTTGATGTCCGTGTAGGCGCTCTGAAATTCTTTTATGAAGGTACTGATCCAGCCAAAGAGCTCCTGTGAATCCTGGTCTTCGGCTTCCCCGAACTTTTGCTGTAGGGCATAAACATAACAAGACAGTAATACAGCTCCAATTCGGGAAGAGCATCAAAAAAGCGTGCCAGCCCGGACACCCAACCCTGACAGTGATGGTTTTTTGGATTGTTTCTTAAATGTCTGCCGACTGGCTTCTCTGCTCAGTAAAATGATGTGGCGGGCAATTTACAGGGTGCAATTTATTCAATTCTGCTTTCAATTGACAGCCAACGTCCCAACTGTGAAGAGGCAAGCTGCCAAAAACTGTTCCCTTTCTGTGTGATAGGAACGCTGAAGAGGACCGACAGTCATCTTGGGAACACTTAATGCATAATATGAAAGGTAATGGACAGGGGTAGGTTGATGTACACTATATTACCAAAAGTATTGGGACGCCTGCCTTTACACGCACATGAACATTAATGGCCTCCCAGTCTTAGTCCGTAGGGTTCAATATTGAGTTGAACCCTACGGGCTAGGACTGGGAGGCCATTAAAGTTCATGTGTGTGTAAAGGCAGGCGTCCCAATACTTTTGGTAATATAGTGTATTTCAAAATTGCTTAAAGGAGGACCCTGCATGAATTTTTCAAAAAAAGCAAATAAAATGGACCTAGCTCCTGGCTATCTCATACAGTGTTGTGAAAAATTATTTTCCTGATTTTTTTTTTTTTTTTTTTGCATACTCATCACACTTAAATGATGCAGATACAAAATGCAGTTTTTAAATAATGATTTAATTTATTAAGGGAAAAGCTGCCCAAACCATCCTGGAGCTAGGTGAAAAAGTAATTGCCCCCCCCCTTGCTAAATCATGAATGCACTGTTTTTGGAAAGCTGAGTTAAATTTCACTTGCCACACCAAGGCACGATTACTGCCAGGCCTGTTGAATCAAGAAATCACTTAAAGTAGTAGTAAACTTGGGCATATTTTAAATCATTTAAAAGGTTAAAAAAGTAAACTCCTGCAAGGTAAAGGCATAATGTGCTAGTATGCATTGCATACTGGCAATTTATGAAATATACACCTTAGAATGAAGCCCTCCAATGGCATGCTGTCACCTCTGACAGGGCTTCCATCACCACCTGGCTCGTGTGCGCCGGGCGCCTGACTGGCCGAGCCATAATTATGTCACTCCCGGGAGTGATGGGAGTCATGGGCACGGCAACAACTGACGGTACGGCACGGATATGCCGTTCCTTCATAGTGATGCCGGTGAAGTCACCGGTTGTATGCTCTGTGAATATCTCCTAAACAGTGCAAGTTTAAGAGATATTTACTGTACCTACAGGTAAGCCTTATTATAGGCTTATGCCGTGTACACACGGTCGGACTTTTCAGCTACAAAAGTCTGACAGCCTGTCTGATGGCGGCGGCCGTCAGACCAGTCCGGTCGAAAAGTCCGACCATGTGTACGCCCCATTACTTGTAGGTACAAGTTCAAAAAAGAAGTTTACTACCACTTTAAATAGAAGCTGTCTGACAAAGTGAAGCATGCTAAAAGATAAAAAAAAAAAAAGCAACACATCATGCCATGATCTAAAATAATTCAAAAACAGAAGAGAAACAAAATCATTGATATATATCAGTCTGGAAAGAGTTAGAAAGCCATTTATAAGGCTTTGGGACTCCAGCCAACCACGGTGAGAGCCATTATCCACAAATGGAGAAAAACTTGGAAGAGTGGTGATTCTTCCCAAGACGAGGCCGGCTGACCAAAATGACTCCAATGGGGCGTACACACGGTCAGACTTTTCGACCAGACTGGTCTGACGGACGCCGACCGTGTGTGGGCTTCACCGGACCTCCAGTGGACTTTTTCAGCCGCAAATCTGACGGACTTTAGATTTGGAACATGCTTCAAATCTTTACGTCGTAACTCCGCCAGACCCAGAAATCCGCTCGTCTGTATGCTAGTCCGACGGACAAAAACCCACACTAGGGCAGCTATTGGCTACTGGCTATCAACTTCCTTATTTTAGTCCGGTCGTACGTCATCACGTACGAATCCGTCGGACTTTGGTGTGATCGTGTGTAGGCAAGTCCGTTCGTTAGAAAGTCCGTTGAAAGTCCGTCAAAAGTCAGTCGAAAGTCTGTCGGACAGGCTGTCGGACTTTTGTAGCTCAAAAGTCCGACCATGTGTACACGGCACAAGAGCACAACGACGACTCATCCAGGAGGTCATAAAATGAACCCAGAATCACATCTAAAGAACTGCAGGCCTCACTTGCCTCAGGTAAGCTCAGTGTTCATGGATTCAACAATAAGAAAGAGACTGGGCAAAAATGGCATCCATGGGAGAGTTCCAAGGCCAAAGCCACTGCTGACCAAAAAGAACACATAGGGCTCGTCTCACATTTGCCATGAAACATCTTGATTAGACTTTTGGGCAAATATTCTGTGGACTAATGAGACAAAAGTGGAACTTTTTGGAAGGTGTGCGTCCCTTTTTATGCCATCTGGCGTAAAATTAACACAGCATTTCATAACAAGAACATCATACCAACAGTCAGACATTGTGGTGGTAGTGTGATGGTCTGGGGCTGCTTTGCAGCTTCAGGACCTGGATGACTTGCCTTTATTGATGGAACCATAGTTACATAGTAGGTGAGGTTGAAAAAAGACACAAATCCATCAAGTCCAACCTATGTATGTGATTATATGAGATATAAAAGTGTTTCACCAGGCCTGCAGAAAACACCGCTCAGTGCCAAACACACGCGTTTCGTCATATCCTTTGACTTCAACAGAGGGCCCTCTGTTGAAGTCACAGGATATGACGAAACGCATCAGGGCGTGGCCAATACGACGCCGGAAGTGACGTGTGCGCTCCACCTGGGTCATCTGCACAACCAGGAAGTATCGAGTCTTTCCTGTGTAGCGGCGCTGACAGCTTTGGGTGAAGTGTACATACTGGCAATACCTGCCTGTTTGATTGATTGCTTGCTGTTTAGTTTATTTGATGTACGTATTTTTATTGAAGGGGGGTTCTCTGTCTGTCTTTGTGTAAGGGGTTTGAATCAATAAACAGGATTACGCTATGTGCACCTTTCTTTCTGTTTTTGATTCATTATGAGCCCTGCAAACCTGTGACCCTATGTATAGTGATGATGGCAACATACTACTACGTCTAAAGAGTGCTGAATCTGAAGGCTTTATTACTCCCCTTTTCTGGTGAGTTAAACCCCCTAGGGGGGGAGAGTGTTTGTCACCGGGTGGATTTCACAAGTGATCGGTGGAAGGTGCATGTGGAGGACTGTTTTTTTCAAGATCACCTGTAGATTATCTGGATTACACCCTGAACTTTTCATCACTTCCCTTTATAAGGGATTTTCTTTTGAAGGACTCTTTTCTGTTATAAGACTGTCCATGTATGTGTTGTTGGCCACAAGTTTCAATTGCTCAACATTAGCGCTGTCTAGTGTGATAATTTAGTCTAAATGGTGATTACTTTACAACACTGCTTTTATATGTGTGTGATTATATGTCAGTATTACATTGTATATCCCTGTATGTTGTGGTCGGTCAATTGTTTATCTAATAGTTTTTTGAAACTATCGATGTCCCCCGCTGAGACCACCGCCTGTGGAAGGGAATTCCACATCCTTGCCGCTCTTACAGTAAAGAACCCTCTACGTAGTTTAAGGTTAAACCTTTTTTCTTCTAATTTTAATGAGTGGCCACGTGTCTTGTTAAACTCCCTTCCACTGAAAAGTTTTATCCCTATTGTGGGGTCACCAATATGGTATTTATAAATTGAAATCATATCCCCTCTCAAGCGTCTCTTCTCCAGAGAGAATAAGTTCAGTGCTCGCAACCTTTCCTCATAACTAAGATCCTCCAGACCCTTTATTACCTTTGTTGCCCTTCTTTGTACTCACTCCATTTCCAGTACATCCTTCCTGAGAACTGGGCCCAGAACTGGACAGCATACTCCAGGTGCGGCCGGACCAGAGTCTTGTAGAGCAGGAGAATTATCGTTTTATCTCTGGAGTTGATCCCCTTTTTAATGCCAATATTCTGTTTGCTTTGTTAGCATCAGCTTGGCATTGCATGTCATTGCTGACCCTATCATCTACTAGGACCCCCAGGTCCTTTTCCATCCTAGATTCCCCCAGAGGTTCTCCCCCCAGTGTATAGACTGCATTCATATTTTTGCCACCCAAATGCATTATTTTACATTTTTGTACATTAAACCTCATTTGCCATGTAGTCGCCCACCCCATTCATTTTTTTCAGGTCTTTTTGCAAGATTTCCACATCCTGCAGAGAAGGTTTTTCCCTGCTTAGCTTAGTATCGTCCACAAATACAGAGATTGAACTGTTTACCCCATCCTCCAGGTCGTTTATGAACAAATTAAATAGGATTGGTCCCAGCACAGAACCCTGGTGGACCCCACTACCCACCCCTGAGCATTCAGAGTACTCCCCATTTATCACCACCCTCTGACCTCACCCTTGTAGCCAGTTTTCAATCCATGTACTCACCCTATGGTCCATGCCAACGGACCATATTTTGTACAGTAAACATTTATGGGGAACTGTGTCCAATGCTTCTTCAAAATCCAGGTACACCACGTCTACGGGCCTTCCTTTATCTAGATGGCAACTCACCTCCTCATAGAAGGTTAGTAGATTGGTTTGGCAAGAACGATTCTTCATGAATCCATGCTGATTACTGCCAATGATACCGTTCTCCCTATGGCCCATGCCAACGGACCTTATTCTTATTCTCTAGCACAAAATCCTGAAGAAGAATGTCCGGCTATCAGTTTCTTACGCTTGATTGCAGTTGTTGCCGCCAATAGTGGCCCAAACAGTTATTAGGTTTAGGGGGCAATTACTTTTTCACATAGGGCCAGGCAGGTTCGAACAGCCTTTTTCCCTTAATAAATGTACTTATCACTTAAAAATTATATTTTGTATTTATCTCGGGTCATCTCTGTATGATATTGAAATGTGTTTAATGATCTGAATCATTTAAGTGTGACAAAGATACAAAATAATAAAAAAAATCAGGAAGGGGGGCAAATACTTTTTCACAGAATTGTATATTTTTCATCTTAACCACCTAAGGTCCGCCTTCTAGGTGTTTTAGGGCGGTGCCTCTGTGCCGGGTCACGTATATATACATGATCTGACTCTTCCGGGTAGCCCCCGGGCTCAGCGTACACCGGCACCCGCCGATCATCAGGCAGAGAGACAAATAGATAAAAGCTGAAAAAATTCTGAAAAATTATACTATTGCTACATATTGTAACCAGTTAGGAATTTATTCTCGCTGGCTTCTAACTTTACTGACAGGGCCACTTGAAAGAAGAACTCTGCTTGATTTAAAAGAATATTGCTGCTTGAAAATAAGCTATTTATAGCCCTTGTTTGCAAACAAACAAAAAAAAATAATAATAACAATAAAATAAAGAATCGTATGATATTTACCAAAACTTCAGCATAAAGTTTCTTCATCTCACCGGCCTTCTTTACGAGCTCAGCTTGCTGCATTTTGTAGTTTTCAACAATATCCTGAGGTAACAAATTGGAAATATTACTAACACTGCTGTGGTGCTCTGGGAATCCTTTTTCGCATCTATTGAATATTTATTTGAAAGACTAAGATTGTATAAAGAGAGTAAGACAAAATGACAAAAACAGTAACAAAACCATAGAAAACAGAAGAGAATGTTACTAACACAGGAAGGCGGCATTGCCATAGCACCTTTGAAATTGTTTTTTCATATATGAAAAAAATATATTACAAAAACAACATAGTAAAACTAAGATGGTATAAAGAGACGAAAACTTTGAGAGAAAAAAATGAACACAAAACTAAAAAAAACAAAAAAAAAAACAAAGGTAAATGTTACTAACACTGGAACGTGGCAATGCCATAGTGCTTTGGGAATCATTTTTCAGATATTAAATATTTATTTGTAAAATTAAGATGGTATAAAGAGAGTGAAAGAGAGAAAAAAATAGATGCAAAACAATAAAACTAAGGGGAAAGTATCTGCTGAATCCTTGTTGACATATTAACCACTTCCATACCGCAGGCTTTCCTGGGCTTTCAGTCGTGATATCTGAATGATAGGTACAGCTACAGGCATCATCCAGATATCATTTTTTCCGCCGGCGATTCCCTACACCATAAGAACGATCATATCGGCAGTTCAGCCGCTTGATTGTTCTTACTGGCGCCCACTGCCCTCTGTTGCTTATCCGGGCTCTCCCGTGCGAACGGGGACCCGGAGATGGAATCGTCCGGCGCCAGAAGGAAGTCATAGAGAAAACCGAGGGACAGATGGTCCCCGGCAATCTCTGTGACTCTCGGAGGCCCCGGCGCGAATTTATGACGTCATGTACGGGCTGCCAGGAGTAAAAAAGGCAGAGATCTCTTAGATTCTTCATTTCGGATAATTTGTAACTTCAGATAAATTTGTATTCGTTACGTTCACTAACAGCCATATTTGAAAGGAAATTCCAATACCTATAATTTAATAATTAATTCGTTATTATTTCAAATTTTTGGATTTTTGGATGTCCATTCTTTCTAATTTTCGGATTTTCCTTTCTTATTTTCGGTTTTTAGAATTTTCAGATTTCCGAATTTCCGAATTTTCGAATTTTGAATTTTTTAATTTTCGAATTAACGAGTTTTCGAATTTATGAATTCCGAATTTTTGAATTTACGAATTTTAAAAATTTTAGAATTGTTTGAATTTTCGAATTTCCAAAGAAAACGAATGAAACAAAAACGAACACATTTTTCGGCAGTGCACACATCTACATGAGACTGAAGTGAAGACGTGGTTTGATATTTTAGGGTGACTTTTAAACTGTAATGAATCTATTGTAGAATTGGAAATTTTTGGCATGGGGGGGGGGGGGGGGGGTGGTTTGCATTTTGAGTCATTTCAGCCAACTTGTTGCAAAGTGTGCTGCTGTTTTTAACTTTCTTTAATTACACAGTGCCTACTGACAATTCTGATGAATACAACATCCAGGTTTTGATACATTTACAATGTGTATGTTTCGTTTTGCTTGGTGTCAATCTGCGAAAGTTGAAGCGTATTTTCAACAACTTTGCCATATTTCATGGTCTACATTCACTCTTGAGTATACTAATGCACCAATAACTGTCTCAAATGAGGGATATTTTGTGTTGCTAAAATGACTAGAAATAAAGTTACAAGCAAAACCAGCACCATAAAATTTTCATTTTTCACAATTACTGTATATACATTTATGGATCATGACAAAAAAAAATTCAGGATATTTTGTGGAGAACTTTTAACATAAAGTCCATAGGTGTGTTGTCTATGCAAAAATTACATTTAAAAAGTAGTGCCCAAGTGTGGGAACGAAAATGAAATTTTTTTTAGTTCACCTTATGCCTACAAGAGGAAAAAAAAACAAATATGAAACCTTAGAAAAACAAAGGGGAATATTACTAACACTGGAAAGTGGAAATGCTTTGGGAATTCTTCTGATTTATTAAATATTTATTTGCAAAACTAAGATGGTTTAAAGACAAAGCAAGGGCAAAAGACAAAAACTGATAGAACACCTTAGAAAAACAAAGGGCAAAAAGAAAAATAATTAACATTAAATAATAAAAACAAACAAAAATATACATAAAACATAAAACAAACAAACAAACATAAACATAAAACAAACAAACAAAAACAAAACAAAGGGGAATGTTACCAACACTGGAAACTGGGAATGCCTAGTGCTTTGGGAATCCTTTTAAATATATTAAATATTTATTTGTAAAACCAAGATGGTATAAAGAGACTAAAATGTCAAGAGAAAAAATGAACACAAAACTAAAACAAAACAAAAAAACAAAGGAAAATGTTACTAACACTGGAAACTGGCAATGCCTAGTGCTTTGGGAATCCTTTTTCATATATTAAATATTTATTTGTAAAGCCAAGATGGTATAAAGAGACTAAAATGTCAAGAGAAATAATGAACACAAAACTAAAACAAAACAAAACAAAAAAACAAAGGAAAATGTTACTAACACTGGAAAGTGGTAATGTCATAGAGCTTGCAGAATCCTATTGGTAGTCATTTGTAAAACTAAGATGGTATAAAGAGAGTAACAGTAAGAGGGAAAGAATGAACTAAAAACAAACAAACAAAAAAAAAGGAAATGTTACTATCGAATGAAAGTGGCAATGCTATAGTGCTTTGGAAATATTTTTTTAGATATTAAATATTTATCTGTAAAACTAAGATGGTATAAAGAGATAGCAAGAGAAAAAGACAACAACGGATATAAAACCTTAGAAAAACAAAGGGGAATGGTACTAACAGTGAAACGTGGCAATGCCTTCGAAAAAACTAAGAAAGGTATAAAGAGAGTTGCAGTATGAGAAAAATAATGAACATAAAACTAAAAACTAAAAAAAAAACCAAGGGAATTGCTACTAACATTGCTTAAAGTGGCATTGTTAAAAAAAAAAAAATAGGCAAAAACAAAGTTAGAGAAAAATAATGAACACTAAAAAAAACAAAGGGGAATGTTACCAACACTGGAAAGTGCCAATGCCATAGTGCTTTGGGAATCCTTTTTCATATATTAAACATGTATTTGTAAAACTAAGATGGTATACAGAGTTAGCAAGAGAAATAAAAAAAAGATACAAACCCCTAGAAAACAGTTAAAAAAGTTGAATGTTACCAACACTGGAAAATGGCAATGTCATAGTGCTTTGGGAATCCTTTTTTTAAATATAAGATTTTGAAAAACTAAGATTGTATAAAGAGAGCAATCATTAGAGAGAGAAATAAAAAAAAATAGAGAAATGTTGTAAAACTAAGATGGTATAAAGAGGTGGCAAGAGGAAAAGACAAAAACAGATACAAAATCTTAGATAAACAAAGGGGAATGTTACTAACAGTGAAAAGTGGCAATGCATTTGCAAAACAAAGATGGTATAAAGAGAGTTGCAGTAAGAGAAAAATAATGAACACAAAACAAAAAAACTAAATAAAAAAAACTAAAACAAAAAAAAATGGGAAATGCTACTAACATTGAAAAGTGGCATTGCTTAAAAAAAAAATAGACAAAAACAAAGTTAGAGAGAAATAATGAACACTAAAAAAAACAAGAGGAATGTTACCAACACTGGGAAGTGGCAATGCCATAGTGGTTTGGGAATCCTTTTCATATATTAAACATGTATTTGTAAAACTAAATTGGTATACAGAGTTAGCAAGAGGAATAAAAAAAAACTGTAAAAATAAGATGGTAAAAAGAGAGTTGCAGTAAGAGAAAAATAATGAACACAAAACTAAAAACTAATAGAAAAAAACAAACATTGAAAAGTGGCATTGCTTAAAAAAAAAAATAATTTTATTGCCAAAAATTATGATTTTTACATGTACGGTATGCGAAAAATAAAAAAATTTGCTCTGGAGCCAAACTGGATGTTCAGGTAATATGTGCAATGGCATTACAGCCAAAAGAGTTTACAGATTTTTTTTCCTTTTCTTTTTTAAAGTTGCACTTCTGTTTGTCAAAAAGCGATATTTTTGTTTGTTTATGTTTTATTTTTAACCTCTTGCTTACCGGGCACTCAAACCCCCCTCCTGCCCAGACCAATTTTCAGCTTTTAGTGCTGTCACACTTTGAATGACAATTGCGCGGTCATGCTGTACTCAAATGAAATCTTTATCATTTTTTTTCACACAAATAGAGCTTTCTTTTGGTGGTATTTAATCACATCTGGGGTTTTTATTTTTTGCTAAACAAACAAAAATAGACATTTTTTTTTTTTAAAATACGTTTTATAGTTTGTTATAACATTTTTGCAAACGGGTAATTTTTCTCCTTCATTGATATTCGCTGATGAGGCTGCACTGATGGGCTGCACTGATGGGCACAGATAAGGCGACACTGATAGGAACAGATAAGACGACACTGATGGGCACTGATAAGACGACACTGAAAGGCACTGATAAGACGACACTGATGGGCACTGATAAGACGACACTGATAGGCACTGATAAGATGGTACAGATAGGCACAAATAAGGCGACACTGATGGGCACTGATAAGACGGCACTGATAGGCACAGATAAGACGACACTGATGGGAACTGATAAGACAGCACTGATAGGCACTGATAAGACGACACTGATGGGCACTGATAAGACGACACTGATGGGCACTGATAAGACGACACTGATGGGCACTGATAAGACGACACTGATGGGCACAGATAAGATGACACTGATGGGCACTGATAAGAAGGCACTGGGTGGCACTGGTGGGTGGCATTGGTGGGTGGCATTGGTGGCTGACACTGATGAGTGGCACTGATGGGTGGCACTGATGGATGTCACTGATCAGCACTGATAAGTGCCACTGATGGGCACTTGTAGGTGGCACTGATGGGTACTGGTAGGTGGCACTGACGGGGCACCGGTAGGTGGCACTGGTAGGTGATATTGATAGGCAGCACTGGTGATGACACACTGTGGGTACTGATAGGTGGCACTGTGGGCACTGATGGGTGGCACTGTGGGCACTGATGGGTGACACTGTGGGCACTCATAGGTGGCGTTGGTGGGCACTGCTAGGTGGCGCTGGTAGGCACTGGTGAGGCTAGTGGGCACAGATGCCTCTCCACAATCGGGACCGATGTCTCTCTCGCAGCCGCCGGTGATCGGCTTTTTTTTTTCTCCTCACGCTACCAGTGTGAGGAGAAAAAATAGCCGATTACCGGCTCTGTTTACGTCACATGATCAGCTGTCATTGGCTGATAGCTGATCACATGGTAAGGGGTCGGGATCGACTCCTTACTCTGATCTGTGATCAGCCAAGTCTCATAGACTCGCTGATCACAAAGCGCGCCACGTGCACCCTGCAGGGGGCACGCAGGCCGCTCAAGCACAGGAGGACGTCCAGGGACACCCTGCCGGCAAATTAAGTCCGCGATGTAGCCATCTCGGCTAGTGGTTAATAAAGATGTTATATATCACAACGGCTAAATCTGTGTCTGTAATGCATCTTCAAATCTTAATACCACAAATAATAACACGTTATTAGATTTTTACTCCAGGATAATATAAGGAGTTTGGCAATTCTAGAGAAATGCTTAAATAATGCATTACAATTTAACTAAACCCATTCGATTTTAGTCAACTAAAATACGACTAAAACAAAAGCAGTTCAGATGACTAGAATACAACTAAAAATAAAATGGCATTTTAGTCAAAAGACTTTGACTAAAAACGAAATCAAAATTTGACGTCAAAATTAACACTGTATGATATGGCAAAAAGCTCAAGACAGATCTTCTCCCTTAAAAGTAGAAAATAAGCTCATTTGCGAGGCCAGGCACTGATGTTGGATGAGAAGGCCTGGCTCACAGTCTGCGCTCTAATTCATCCCAAAGGTGTTCTATCAGGATTGAGGTCAGGACTCTGTGCAGGCCGATCAAGTTCCTCCACCCCAAACTCTCTCATCCATGTCTTTATGGACCTTGCTTTGTGCACAGGTGGGCAGTCATGTTAGAACAGGAAGGGGCCATCCCCAAACTGTTCCCACAAAGTTGGGAGCATGAAATTGTCCAAAATGTCTTGGTATGCTGACGCCTTAAGAGTTCCCTTCACTGGAACTAAGGGGCCAAGCCCAACCCCGAAAAACAACCCCCACACCATAACCCCCCCTCCACCAAATGGTTTGGACCAGTGCACAAAGCAAGGTCCATAAAGACATGGATGAGCCAGTTTGGGGTGGAGGAACTTGACTGGCCTGACCTCAACCCGATAGAACACCTTTGGGATGAATTAGAATGGAGACTGTGAGCCAGGTCTTCTCATCCAACATCAGTGCCTGACCTCACAAATGCTCTGCTGGTCAAACATTCCCATAGGCACACTCTTAAACCTTGTGGACGGCCTTCCCAGAAGAGTTGAAGCTGTTATAGCTGCAAAGGGTGGGCCAACCCAATATTGAACCCTACGGACTAAGACTGGGATGCCATTAAAGTTCATTTATTATTTATTTTTTAGTGGAATTCTGTATACATGCAATATTGGTTCCGCATTAATATACAAAAGGTGATGACTGAAGAAAATGATGTGGTGCTCTCGTTCTTCCAATACTTCCCCACAAAGAGAGAAGACAAAAAGCAATACATTCTTGGCAGAGATGCTAAACCCTCTTTCTTCTACTTTGTCCAAAATGTAAAAAAATAAAAAATAAAAAAAAAGACTTTAGATATCCTTTAAATACCAATACTGTACATTGTTAAACCAAATGTGCTCCGAACTTTTGTGTCTGTCTCTCTAGTAAAATGTCAAAGTAGCATTTGTTAAAGCAAAAAAATAAAATGTTTTTCTTTTTTTTTTTTTATTACTGCCAGTGTGCACCTTTGACAAATTGATCTCAACAACATCTTTAACTGTAAAATTCTTGTCAGAAATAAGAAAAAAAAAATAAAAAAAGTGTTAGCATATGTTATAGAGAATTTCACAAAAAAAATTTTAAAAAATGTAAAAAATAACAGCTGTCAAACTCTCCGAAGCAAACCTGTTAAAATGTTTCGGCACTCGTGTTCCAATGTCATTAACTGTGATTAATAAAAGGAAAATTCTAAAAGACAGCCAGAAACAAAAATCACAAGCACAGAATTTTTTTTTTAATCAACTGAGGTGAAAGAAAAAGTTCAACAAAAAAAACTTTTGAGTAAGTTTAAATAAAAATCGGGGTAATTTTTGTTTTTGTAACTGTTATGAAATGGTATGAAATAATATGTAAATCTGAACAGCAGTTTTGTTTTAGACGTCTTTTTTTTAATGGAAAACAATAAAAAGTCGTATGGAGGGAGAGCAAGAAAAAAAAAAAAAAAGACAAAAAAACATACAAAACCTTAAAAACCTTAGAAAACAAAAGAGGAATGTTACTAACACTAAAAAGTGGCAAAGCCATAGTGCTTTAGGAATTATAAAATATTTATTGGTAAAACTAAGATTTTATAAAGAGAACGAAAGACAAAATAGGCACAAAAAAAAAACAAAGGGGAATGTTACTAACAGTGGAAAGTCGCCATATGCCGTAGTGCTTTGGGAATCCTTTTTCATATATGAAATATGTATTGGTAAAACTAAGATTGTATAAAGAGAAGAAAGTCAAAATAGGCACAAAACTCAAAAAAACAAAGGGGAATGTTACTAACAGTGGAAAGTGGCCATATGCCGTAGTGCTTTGGGAATCCTTTTTCATTCATTAAGTATTTATTTCTAAAACTAAGATTGTATTAAGAGAAGAAAGAAAAGCAAAATATGCACAAAACAAAAAAAAAACAAAGGATGATAGCCAGACTGTTTCCCCATGTGGGCCTGCCACCACTATCCTCCATGCCCCTCAAATGTTCAGGTGCCAGCGCAGTTCGTCTGACTGCATGCAGTGTGAAATCCAAAAATCAGGAAAGCTGCACTCCGAAAAATCATCCAAATTTATTGCGAGAAATTGCATTCCATTAAAGCACCATAACATCCCGGTGCTTATTCATGACCATATGCTAGGTCATGGATAAGCTCTGAGACAGCGTGAAACGCGTTGTTTTCCGGTGTCATGGTGCTTTAATGTAATGCTTTTACTATTGCAATAAAATCAGATGATTTTTTCAGAGTGCAGCTGTCCGGATTTTTGGATTTCACAAAAAAGAATGGTACTAACTCTGGAAAGTGACAATGTCATAGTGCAATGGGAATCCTTTTTTCATACATTAAATAATTATTTTTAAAACTAAGATGGAATAAAGTAATCAAGAGAAAGAGAGAAAAATACAAAACTCAAAAACACACAGGGAAATGTAACTAACACTGGAAAGTGACTATAAAACAGATGCAAAACCTTAGAAAACAAAGGGTCATGTGACTAACACTGGAAAGTGGCTATGTCGTAGTGCTCTGTGAATCCCTTTTCATATATTAAATATTTATTGGTCAAACTAATATGTTATAAAGAGATAGCAAGACAAAAAGACAACAACTATCAAAATGACACAAAATACCATAGTGCTTTGGAAATCCTTATTCATATATTCAATATTTGTAAAACTAAGATGATATAAAGATAACAAGAAAGAGAGAAGAATTGAAAGATTGTATAGAAGGGGCAAGAGAAACACAGAAAGGAGACAAAACTCAAAAACACAAAGGGGAATGTTACTAACACTGGAAAGTGTCAATACCATAGTGCTTTGGGAATCCTTTTTCATATAATAAATATTTATTGATAAAACTAAGATTGTATAAGGAAGAGAAGAAAAAAACAAAATAGGCACAAAACTCAAAAAAACAAAGAGGAGTGTTACTAACAGTGAAGTGGCCATATGCCGTAGTGCTTTGGGAAACCTTGTTCATATATTCAATATTTGTAAAACTAAGATGATATAAAGATAACAAGAGAAAGAGAGAATAACTAAAAGATTGTATAGAAAGGGCAAGAGAAAGACAGAAAGAGAAAGGAGACAAAACTCAAAAACACTGGAAAGTGACAATACCATAGTGCTTTGGGAATTCTTTTTCATATAATAAATATTCATTGATAAAACTAAGATTGTATAAAGAAAAGGAAAAAAAACTAAATAGGCACAAAACTCGAAAAACAAAGAGGAATGTTACTAACAATGGAAAGTGGCCATATGCCGTAGTGCTTTGGGAATCCTTGTTCATATATTCAATATTTGTAAAACTAAGATGATATAAAGATAACAAGAGAAAGAGAGAAGAATTAAAAGATTGTATAGAAAGGGCAAGAGAAAGACAGAAAGAGAAAGGAGACAAAACTCAAAATCACTGGAAAGTGACAATACCATAGTGCTTTGTGAATCCTTTTTCATGTGTTAAAGTGGTTGTAAACCCTCACATATACCCAGAGGAAACACAGGGAGAACTTAAAGGGGCAGCAGCCGAGATGAATAAATATTTGTTGGATTGGCGCCCTTCATATTTACTGTACTAAGGTGCTGTGTTGTTTTTAGGAGGCTATGTACAGCACCCTGCCAGCCCCTCCCAGCAGCCATGATCTGCCTGCACATTATAGAGAAGCACAGAGACCCAGCAGTGGCATCGATGGGTCTAAATATAAGGTATGTAATGAAAACAGAAAAGGATTTATTTTAAAAAAACTTCATTAGCGTGTTGTTTGTAAGCTGTTGTAAAATAACTGACTGTTCTGCTCAGCAATACCTTCAGGTCTTTTAAAAATCGTTCCTCGCTTGCTGAAGCTTTGTTGTGTTTGGCCTTAAATGACTTCCGGTACTGATATATTGTCTCCAACTGCTTGGATAAAACTGCGAAGCAAAGAGAAAAAAAAAGAAATATCACAATTGATTTCACAATGCAGAAGATAGATGTACTGAATTAAAGTCTGTTCTCAATTACTGGCAGCCCTTCTGTTATAACAAGATATACAACTCAGTGTGTGTGTTTAATTTTTAAAATTAAGAATTAAAAAAAAATTGTTTTTTAATTTTTAGGGACTCTTTAACCACTTGACCTCCAGAAAATTTACCCCCCTTTATGACCAGGCCATTTTTTTGCGATACGGCACTGCGTTACTTTAACTGACAATTGCGCAGTTGTGCGACGTTGCACCCAAATAAAATCGACGTCCTTTTTTTCCCACAAATAGGGATTTCTTTTGGTGGTATTTGATCACCTCTGTGGTTTTTATTTTTTGCGCTATAAACAAAAAAAGAGTGACAATTTTGAAAAAAAAAAGCAATATTTTCCGACAATATTGACCTACAAATAAAAAAAAATATATATATCTATATCTATCTATCTATCTATCTATAAATATAGATAGATAGATAGATAGATAGATAGATAGATAGATAGATAGATAGATAGATAGATAGATAGATAGATAGATAGATAGATAGATAGATAGATAGATAGATAGATAGATAGATAGATAGATAGATGTAGATATATATATATAGATATATCTATATATAGATCTATAGATATAGATATATCTATATATCTATATCTATAGATCTATATATATACAATTTTTTTTCCTTTCTGCTATAAAACATATCTAATAAAAAAAAAATTTAAAAATCTAATTTCTTCATCAATTTAGGCCAATATGTATTCTGCTACATGTTTTTGGTAAAAAAAAAAAAAAAAAATCCCAATAACAATATATTGATATACATACAAACTATGGGATATATTGTTGACATTTTTCTTTTTTTTACTAGTAATGGCGGCGATTAGCAACTTATGGCGGGACTGCGATACTGCGGCGGACAAATCAGACAGTAACTGACACTTTTGACACTTTTTGGGGACCCGTGACACTAATATAGTGATCAGTGCCAAAAAAATATGCACTGTCATTGTACTAATGACACTGGCAGGGAAGGGGGTAACATCAAGGGCGATCAAAGGGTTAACTGTGTTCCTAGGGAGCGCTTTTTCACTCTGTGGGAGGTGCTTGTACTGTGGGAAGGCCATAGGTGTGCGCGGTGGGTGTGCCAGGTGTGCCTGGGCACACCCTAGTTACTCTGTGCATTGCAGATTCCTCCTACTGCCCGGGCTTCCCCCTGTGTTGTGCCTCCCCACAGCAGTGCTGCTGGCTTCCTTCCTCTTCTCTCCCCCTGGCTGCTGCGGGGGATGTTTCAGGATGGAGAGTGGGGGAAGGGGCTAATCAATACGTCAATTACCGCCCTTTCCTTTTTTAAATGAACACAATGAACACACTCCCTCATTCACCAAAGGAGAGTTGGGAACGTACCCGGCAGGGGCTGGCACAGAGGCGGGTGGAGACAAAGAGGTGCAGGCACCAGAGCAGAGTAGATGGGTGACAGTCAGGAAGGGTAGAGGGGAAAGTGTCAGGGAGGCCGGTCCTGGGCTGGAACATCCCAATAAGTACGCCTTGTTGCGTGACGTCAGGGACCAGCACTGCTAGAGCAGAGCGACGCCCCTAGCTGCCAGGGGAAAAACTCCACCAGTGAGGGCGGGAGAGAGGTTAAGGGTAAGGAAAGACAGATTCTGGTGGTAGGGGACTCAATTATTAGAAGGACAGAGAGGGCTATCTGTCAAAAAGACCATAAGCACCGAACTGTACGTTGTCTACCGGGCACTCGGGTTTGGCACATCACGGATCTGGTGGACAGATTACTGGGAGGAGCTGGGGAGGATCCATCTGTCATGGTACACGTTAGCACCAATGACAAAGTCAGAGGAAGATGGAGAGTCCTAAAAATAAACTATTTTAGGCACCTAAGAGCTAAATTGAGGAAAAGGACCTCCAAGGTAGTGTTCTCGGGAATACTACCGGTACCTCGAGCCACACCAGAAAGGCAGAGGGAGATTATGGAAGTAAACAAGTGGCTGAGGAGTTGGTGAAGAGAGGAGGGGTTTGGGTTCCTGGAGAACTGGGCCGACTTCTCAGTCAGTTACCTGCTCTTTAGCAGGGATGGACTGCACCTAAATGAGGAGGGTGTAATGATAGAACAAATAAATTACCGGGACCAGATAGCTTGCACCCGAGGGTCCTTAAGAAACTCAGTCAGGTGATAGCCAGACTGTTGTTCCTAATTTTTGTGGACAGTTTACTGACTGGAATGGTACCAGCTGATTGGAGAAAAGCCAATGTGGCACCAATATTTAAAAAAGGGCCGAGATATATCCGGGGGAACTACAGGCCAGTTAGCCTAACATCAATAGTATGCAAGCTCTTGGAGGGAATTATAAGGGACTCACTATATACAAGATTTTAGTAATGAAAATGGTATCATAAGCAGTAATCAGCATGGATTCATACTTGGACAGAGGAGTGGCTGTGAGTGTGCTATACTTGGACAAGGGGATGGCTGTGGGCGTGGTATACTTGGACAGAGGGGTGGCTGTGGACGTGGTATACTTGGACAGAGGGGTGGCTGTGGACGTGGTATACTTGGACAGAGGGGTGGCTGTGAACGTGGTATATTTGGATTTTCCAAAAGCATTTGACACAGTTCCCCACACACGGCTCATGTGTAATTAAAGTCTACAGGTTTGGAAAGATGAATTTGTAAATGGATAGAAAACTGGCTAAAAGACAGAATTCAGAGAGTAGTGGTTAATGATTCATATTCTGAATGATCTAAGGTTATCAGTGGTGTACCCCAAGGTTCAGTGTTGGGACCCATACTTTTTAATACGCTTATGCTGCGTACACATGATCAGAAATTCTGCCAGCAAAAGACCGATGAGAGCTTTTGGTCGGAAAATGCGACCGTGTGTATGCTCCCTCGGACTTTTGCTGGCAGAATACCCGCCAGCAAAAGATTAAGAGCAGGTTCTCAATTTTTCGGTCGGAAAAAGTTCCTATCCGAAAATGCGATCGTCTGTACAAATTCCGACACGCAAAATTCCTACGCATGCTCGGAAACAATTCGACGCATGCTCGGAAGCATTGAACTTCATATTCTCGGCTTGTCGTTGTATTGTGCGTCACTGTGTTCTTGACAGTCGAAAGTTCAGAGAACTTTTGTGAGATCGTGTGTATGCAAGGCAAGCTTGAGCGGAATTCCGTCGGAAAAACCATCCAAGTTTTTTCTGACAGACAATCCGCTTGTGTGTACGCGGCATTATAAATGATATTGGGTCTGGGATTAAAAGTACCATTTTAGTCTTTGCAGATGACACCAAGCTATGCGGTGGAATAACATCCTTACAGGATGTCTCCAATTTACAAGCCAACCTCACTGCTCTGTTTAATTGGGCAACTGTGTGGCACATTAGGTTTAATGTTGATAAATGTAAAGTTATGTACTTGGGGGGCTGAGTCAAAGTCCTTTCTTGTATTAGGGGAGATATGGACTCCAGAGAGAGAGAGATATCATTTTGCCCCCCCTGTACAAATCATTAGTAAGACCTCATCTGGAATATGCAGTTCAGTTTTAGGCACCAGTTCTCAAAAAGGATATCGGGTAACTGGAGAAAGTGCAGAGAAGGGCAACCAAACTGATAAGAGGCATGGAGGAGCTCAGCTAAGAGGAAAGATTAGAGGAACTGAATTTATTCTCTCTTGAGAAGAGGAGATTAAGGGGGGATATGATCTCCATGTATAAATACATAAGGGGGGATATGATGACCATGTACAAATACATAAATGGTCCATATCATGAACTTGGTGTTGAGTTATTCACTTTAAGGTCATCACATAGGACAAGGGGGCACTCTTTACGTCTAGAGGAAAAAAGATTTAATCTCCAGATATGGAAAGGTTTCTTCACAGTAAGAGATGTAGAATAGACTCCCTCCAGAGGTGATTCTTGCCGGCTCAGTAGATGGCTTTAGAAAAGGCCTGAATTCTTTTCTAAATGTACATAATATAACTGGGTACTGACATTTATAGGGAAAGTTGATCCAGGGAATATCTGATTGCCTCTCGGGGGATCAGGAAGGAATTTTTTCCCTTGCTGTAGCAAATTGGATCATACTTTGCTGGGGTTTTTTACCTTCCCCTGGATCCACTGTGGATATAAGATTGTGTATATGGGATTGTATGATTTTTTTTTCTCTTTTATTGGTGGAACTGGATGGACTTGTGTCTTTTTTCAACCTAATTATGTAACTATGTAAATCCTAATCCTGAATAACTTAATCCACATTGCCGATGTGTGGTCACGTGACTGCCCGCCGCTCTCCTTCCCCGACCTAAGGACTACAGTGGGAGGGGCTGAGATTTCCCTCTGACGTCAGCTGGACGGTCACGTGACCACACATCGACGACGTGGATTAAGGTATTTAGGATTAGAATTGAAAAAAAAAAACACATACACTGAGTTGTATATCTTGTTATAACAGAGAGGCTGCCAGTAATTGAGAACACTGGCTTTACGGAATAACGGCAGAAGGGGAGGGGCAGCTCAAACACAGAAGCTGACAGGCAGGGAGGGAGGGGGAGAGAGGGGAGAGAGGAGAGCAGTGAGATGATGGAGCAACGTAAACTGACCACGCTAATCAGGGATCAGCAGCCATGTTTACTGTAGTCAGCACACACAGGGGGACACAGAAGCAGGCAGGATCAACCAGTTTTTTTACAGCATACAATGAGAAAAATGACACTGCACAAGCACTATGCGGTTTAACATGCTTTAACCCCTTTTTGCTGCTAAGGAACTCTGCGCCTAGTTCCTTAGCGCCAAGGGGTTGCATATTTGCATGAATTGCTGCCTATTCACCTGTGCTGGGAGTGCACAGCACACTCACCGTCACCTAACTAAAAGAGTTTCCGTACCACGTGACCACTGTGACAGCCAATCACGGCGGTCATGTGATCCTAACATGAGGCAAAAAGGAAGTTCTGGACAGCTGCACTCCGGAATATAGCCTTTATTTGTAAAAAGTCCAACAGATACAAGCCACAGCAAAAAATGGGACAAACGAGCTGATGCGTTTCACATTTAACAGTGCTTAGTCATAGCTGCCCTACCACCAAAAACAGGGCAATATATATATATACTAAAATGTTTCAAATATGTGACTCCATGTGTAGTCATGTGATCTTAAGCCGCGCCCCGTCTCCCAGCGTCATAAACCTCTTAAAGAATCGGGAGGTGCCGGCACTAAGAGGTTAAAGGAACAGGATCTATTTTTTAGAGTTACTACCTCTTTAATACACCTAGTTCCACATTTAAAGAAACACCTGACCCAACCCCGTCTCCAAGGGCATCTCTGAATGTAACTTTTTATTCGTAGTTTTTGTTTCAATGTAGCAATTCTGTTTCCTGAAGCCAGGATTAGGCAGGTCTCTTTGAATATTTGGGGTCTGTGACCAATCCAAACAACTGGGAGTCAGTAGGAGGAGCATTGTGCCTCTGTCCCGCCCTCAACATTACATCATCATGATGGACACATAAAAATCAGGAAGAGACGTTCCTGGTGGTATAGTGGAAATGATAATGGAGCAGGATGGCCGGCGATGAACACTAATTACCCGTCCTTACATTACGGCTTAGTGAAATCTATCCGGTAGCACGATGCCTTCACAAATCACTGTGATGTTTTATATGGAAGAGTATCAGAGGTCTGCAATGTTTCCTTAATTAACTACCCGAGGAAATTCCAGTATAACTGGTGCTAATAAGTCAAATTCTTTACCGCGCTCTTCCCACGGGAGGCACAGATCGATGGCGAGTCGCTGTTAAGTGACCATCTCATCAGGCAAATGCACTTCAAGAAGAATGCAGAAACCAAGTTGGGTCAATAACTACCTGATGTGTCTGGTCTGGATACAGAGAGATGGAGGTAAAGGGAGCTCATTAGGACAGAAATTTGGGAACTACTTGTTTTTAAAGATGCAACATTCTAGCAAATGCTAAAAATACCCCATGAAGGGGGGAGGGGGGGGGGGTTGCCTCCTCCAATGAACATTTGCCTTATTATCAGTTCTATGTGTAGAATATAAAGGTTTTTGTTGATCCCACCTGAATAGATGTTGAAGAAAGATAAGAACCGTATGGCTTACTTCACGGTCTATGAAAGGCTACACATTGCTATGGGCAGACACACAAGTTTCAAGAGACAAGGTGTTTTGCTTATCATTTAATAAAGATAAAGCACCACATCCCTTAAAAGATAATTGGAAATCTGAAGGTGTATTTGGGATTTTTAAGGTGCAAAATTATAACAAAATCGTTTATATAAGGTAAAAATTTATTAGAACATAAAAACAAATATACAAAAGGTAAGTAGTGCTATTACAGTACATGTGCTGACTGATTTCATCTCACATGTTTTGCCTTTATAATTGGCTTCTTCAGGAGGATTTATTGATATCAGGCACAGTGAGAACTAGGAGTAAAATTAATTTTTATGAAGACTGTTGATTGTTCTATTTTTGTAAAAAAAAAAATTTACTTCTAGTTCTCACTGTGCCTGATATCAATAAATTCTCCTGAAGAAGCCAATTACCAAGGTGAAATATGTAGAGATGAAATCAGTCAGCACATGCATTAGTACTGTAATATCAATACTTACCTTTTGTATGTTTGTTTTGAATGTTCTAATAAATTTCTACCTTTTGTAAACGATTTTGTTATAATTTTGCACCTTAAAAATCCCAAATACATCTTCAAATTTCTAGGTTTCAAGAGACCTTTTGTAACTATGTTACTAAATGTTTAGGTGTGGTGCGGAGGCAATAATTCACACAGACAGGTGCAATGGAAAGCTTGTATCGAAGTAATGCAGCAACCGTTCACAACAAACCCTGTGGGAGGGCTACCTAGCCGGGTGCACCCACAGTTTCCAGCAATGTGATAGAAGCAGATTCTAGATGGACTGAAGGCGTCTGTTGAGAGGAGACCGAGTCCGGACTGGCCGTCTAGTGTCCAACCCGGAAGGTGTCCAGAAGAGATGTGACCCTACACTTTCCCTCCTTGTCAGGAACCTTTTCCTAACTGTCCCTCACAGACGGGATACTTTTCAATACTCTACCCACTCGCAAAAAGTGCGCCAAGCCTGGGAGCTAGGGCCTTAAATAGGCTCTGCCTGCCCCATGATGCCTGCTGAAGTCACATTGGACAGCAGCATCCAATTGGGTGCTTCCCCCAGTGACCAAAAAAACCATAGAGGGTCTGTGTTCCTCTCGACTTCCTCTTCAGTTATGGTACCTTCTGGGGAAGGGTGCCACCTGCAGTGGAGAAAGTAGACTGCACTTCCCTACAAATGTCATATTAAAACCAAAACCAAGGAACCAGTGGGCAGTCAAAAACATTAATGGATCTGTCACCTAAGAGTTTCCATTTACACCGAACAAGAGGATACTCTGCATCTATCACTACTACTTAGAACAGTCCTTCTAGTAGAAGCCAAGGTAATGGACAGCACTGAGACACCATAAGAAATGTCCCAGTCCAAGCAAGCACTAGCACTAATGTACAAGGGATAATAGCCGCAAACAGTCCTCAGGATCCTACACTCAGGTCTATACTCACAATGTCCCTGGATACTTGGATGCCTCCTTCCAATATCAGCCAGGCATTTCTCCTGTGAACTCTTCAGACCAGATCCTCAGTGAAATCCCTTAGTTAATTCCAGAGATTTTCAGCAAAACAGCCCCCCCCCCCCCCCAGCTCAAGCATAGCTGGGACCTCTATGAGAAAATGTCGGCCTTTATGTGGGCTGCCAAGAAGGGCAGCAGGCCATTAGGTAGGGAACTTCTCTTCCTAGACTTGATTGGTTTGCGCAAAAGTTACAGCGTCTACAAACTATGGGATAGATTTATGGAATTTTTTTTTATTTTTTTTTATTGAATAAGAAACAATATTTTGATCACCTCTGTGGTTTTTATTTTTTGCTCTATAAACAAAAAAAAGACCAACAATTTTGAAAAAAAATAAAAATAAATACATTTTTTTTCACTTTCTGCTATAAAACCTATCCCAAAAAAATAAATAAATAAAAAATGTAAAAAAAAAATCGAATTTCTTGATAAATTTAGGCCAATATGTATTCTGCTACATGTTTTTGATAAAAAAAAATCCCAATAAGTGTATATTGATTGGTTTGCGCAAAAGTTATAGCGCCTACAAACTATGGGATAGATTTATGGAATTTTTATTACTTTTTTATTGAATAAAAAAACAATATTTTTTACTTTCTGCTATAAAACATTCCCAATAAAAAATGTAAAAAAATCAAATGTCTTCATCAATTTAGGCCAATATGTATTCTGCTACATATTTTTGGTGTAAAAAAATCCCAACAAGTGTATATTGATTGGTTTGAGCAAAAGTTATAGCGTCTACAAACTGTGGGATATTTTTATGGATTTTTTATTTATGTATTTATTGAATAAAAAAAACAATATTTTTTTACTTTCTGCTATAAAAACATTCCCATTAAAAAAATGTAAAACATCGAATTTTTTCATCAATTTAGGCCACGTTATGGTGTCTACAACTAAGGGATAGATTTAGGGAGTTTTTATTTATTTTTTCATTGAATAAAAAACAATATTTTTTAATTTCTGCTATAAAACATCCCCGATAAAAAAATGTAAAAAATTAAATGTCTTCATCAATTGTATTCTTCATCAATATGTATTCTGCTACATATTTTTGGTGTAAAAAAATCCCAATAAGTGTATATTGATTGGTTTGAGCAAAAGTAAAAGGAAACCATGTTAAATGGACTGTAGTGCAAATCTGCAAAATGCAAAAAGCACTAAAACTGCATAGGTGTGAATCCAGCCTTACTTTATCTGTTTAGTGCTATTCAAGCATACCCTGTGCCTTTGAAGACTGGTATGTCCACTGCTTGATGTCTTTGTCTTTTATTGTGTTGAATATTCTTAAAAATTGGTTCAAAAAATTGTGTAATCATATTATTAGATAAAAAAAAATAACGATCAATACAAAAAAAAAAAAACCGTAAAAAAAGTTCAAATTAAAAATAAAAATACTACTGATCTTACTGCCATTGTTCTCACTAATACTAGTACTGATAAAAATGATTAAGAAAAAAAACTCATAACAATATAACTTATCTAAGAAAAACAGACAGATATTTAAAACACAAGGTCTGCGGCAGAACTGAGCTAAATATATCCATCATGGTAATCAGGGTCATCTAAATCTCATGGATAAATAATGTGTTTTATCCCCTGAGTGTGACCTGATCTCTTCCTTCTACTGCATCTCTCTGGACTTTCACAAGATTAGAATGAAATCCGCAGAGAGGAAACGCACAATCTTTAGTGGCGTCATTTCAGTAATCAGTAGCTAGGCAGTGTGAATTTGGCAGGTACTAGAAAAAAATCTTTACTAAAAAAGATTTTAAAAAATTCTATTTTTTTTTAACTTTTACATTTTTTTTAATCAAATGTCTATAAGATCTTTAATTTTTTTTTAATCAATTTTCTATTACATTTTTTATTTGTTTTTGTTTTTTAAATACAACACACACTTTGAGGAATGCATTTCTAGCAGTATAATTTTAAATTAAATACTATATAACTAATGAGAATTTAAAACAATGCAGTTTGGGAAAAAAATACAAAGCTTTATTAGATCTTTAAAGTTTTTTTTTTGAGGAATGCATTCCTAGCAGTATAATTTTAAATTAAATACTATATAACTAATGAGAATTTCAAATATTGCAGTTTTTAAAAAAAAAATACAAAGCTTTTATTAGATCTTTAAAGTTTTTTGTTTGTTTTTTTTTAAATACAACACACACTTTGAGGAATTCATTCCTTGCAGTATAATTTTAAATGAAATACTATATAACTAATGAGGTAGCCCATGTAAGCAAAAGATCTCCCGAGCAAAAATGGAGGCCAGTTCCTTAGAAGTGGGCAACTTCTTAAGTGGAATACAATGAGACATCTTTGAGAACCGGTCAACCACCATAAGGATAACTGTGTTGCCCTGGTAATTGGGTAACTCCACAATGAAACCCATAGACAGGTGGGTCCAGGGCCTCTCTCCATAGGGTATGGGTTGTAGGAGGCCCACTGGAATATGTTGTGGAGTCTAATGTCGCGTACACACGAGCAGACTTTTCAACCAGACTGGTCCGACGGTCTATCCAACGGACTTTCCGCGGACTTCCGACGGACTTTCCGAACAAACGGACTTGCCTACACACGATCACACAAGTCCGACGGATTTGTACCTGATGACGTACAACCAGACTAAAATAAGGAAGTTGATAGCCAGTAGCCAATAGCTGCCCTAGTGTCGGTTTTCATCCGTCGGACTAGCATACAGACGAGCAGACTTTTCGATAGGAACTGGGTCCGGCGGAGTTCCGACGTAAAGATTTGAAACATATTCCAAATCTAAAGTCCGTCAGATTTTCAACCGAAAAAGTCCGCTGCAGGTCCGATGAAGCCCACCCACGGTCGAATTGTCCGCCGGACTCGGTCCGTCGGATCAGTCCGGTCGAAAAGTCCGCTCGTGTGTACGTGACATTACTCTGAGCACACACGCAACAGGCAGCTACGAAGGCGGTTACATCAGCAAGTAGACTAGGCCTCCAGAATTGTTGGGAAATGGCCCAAAAGAGTTGATTCTTCCCAGGGTGGCCAGCAGCCTTGGAAGAATGGTAAGTCTGAAGCACGGCAGTACAGAGACTCTGAGACAAAGCAGCGGTCACAAGGTTTCTCAGGAGGAGCATGGACCTGAGCAGCAAGAATTTTGTCACCCAAAGGAGAAGTGAGACTGGTGCGAACCGTAGCCAGAATACAATCAGGAGGAACAACAGGAACCGGAACCGACTCCAACTTGGAAGTGGAGGCAAATTGTCGTGACAAGGCTTCAGCCCTACATACCAGGTAAGAATGAGACAATGTAATTGAAATTTGACAAGAAAAAAAAAACCCATTGTGGCCTTCTGGGAGAGAGGCGTTTAGCCTCAGACAAGAATGTGAGATTCTTATGGTCAGTAAGAATGAGAACCGGCACAGTGGTACCTTTGAGGAGATGTCTCCATTCTTTCAGGGCTAAAATGATCGCCAACAGCTCTCTGTCACCCAATCTCGTAATTGCACTCGGCAGGTGACAATTTCAAGGATGCATAGCGCTCTGAGGTAGGACGTTGAGACAGAAGGGTGCCAACACCAGTCTCAGAAGCATCAACCTCAATGATAAAAGGAAACATAGGATCAGGATGTGCCAACACAGGAGAAGAAACAAAGGCAGCCTTGAAACTCTCAAAGGCCTTAACGGACTCTGGAGACCAACTCTGTGGGTCCTTTCTGGTCATATCAGTCAGGGGCTTGACCAGAGATGAGAAGTTACGAATAAACTTCCAATAATAGTTGGCAAAGCCCAGGAAATGCTGCAGAGGACGTAAACCCACGGGTCGGGGCTACTGTAGGACTGCTGAAAGTTTCTCTGGGTCCATCGAAAAACCAGCAGTGGAAATGACATAGTCCAGGAATTTAACCTGTTCACGATGGAACTCGCACTTGTTCAGTTTATAATAGAGATTGTTCTCTCTTAGTTTCTGAAGCACACGACAAACATCTGTGAGGTGGCTCTCCAGGGACTGGGAAAATATGATGATATCATTGAGATAAACCATGAATTAGTGGAAAACTGCCTGGGCATTAAAAAGGCCAAAAGGCATTACGTGCTCATAATGGCCTGTTCTGGTATTATAGTTTTCCACTTGTCGCCCTCCTTAATCCTCACAAGATTGTATGCCCCTCTTAAATCAAGCTTCGTGAAAACCGTTGCTCCCTTGAGGCGGTCAAATAACTCCGTAATTAACGGAATCAGATAGGCATTCTTAATCGTTAAACGATGGAAACCCCTATAATCAATACAAGGTCTCAGTTCACCACTCTTCTTCTTCACGAAGAAGAAACCAGCAACAGCAGGGGACGAGGATTTGTGGATGAGACCTCGAGAAAGTGCGTCTGTAACATACTCCTCCATGACCTTATCCTCCAAGACCGACAAAGGGTAAACCTGGCCATGAGGGTTTATGGCATCAGGTTGAAGGTCAATTGTGCAAGCATATGGCCGGTGTGGAGGCAAACTACCGGCTTGACCTTTGTGAAAGACATCGCTAAAATCGCGGTACTCCTCCAGCAGGGAGGAGAGTGAAGAGGTGCACAGGACCTTGGCTACCTTCTTACTGCATTGTGGCGACAAGGAGAGAACCTCAGCACGGAGCCAATCAGAAGCGGAGCATGCGGGAACATCAAATACCCTTTTAAAGGAGGCCACAAACTCAGGGTAACTCAAGACAACAGGTTTTTGCATCTCCCATAGAGGGTTTGCCCAGGCCAAGGCTCTCTCAGAAAGCAAAGATATCACGAAACCTACTTTGCTTCTGTCCGTGGGAAATGCCTGGGACAGCATCTCAAAGTATATCTCAACCTGGTTGAGAAACCCTCTGCATTGGACTGGATCGCCCCCAAATCGCTGGGGAAGCGGAGCAAAACCAGACATACCTCTTATAGAGGTAATAATCGAGGCGGGTGCCTGCCCAGAGACTGGTGCAGCAGCAGGGACGGCCTGCAACTTAGGTTGTACCGGAGCAGCCATAGTGGTAGATTCCAGGTGAGCCATGCGACTCAGGAGCGTTTGTAACACCATGGCAAACTGATCCATGTGGTGATCTTGCTCATCCAAACTGGAAAAAATATTACCAACAAGTGGATTGACTGTATCTTCTGAATTCATGGCCTTCGCCTACTGTCAGAAACCATGAAATCAGACTGAGACAGAAGTACAGTTAAATCACACTTGTTTAATAATAAAAGTAAAAAGAACAAAAGTAGTCAAAACATAGTCAGAGTTCAGGAAGTGGAACGGATAGTCAGCCAAGCCAGAAGTCAGGAAGCCGGAGATGAGCATAGTAAAACGGCAAGCAGGATCTGGAGCCAGAAGGAATGTCAGCCAAGCAAGTCTTTTAACAGGAACGCAGGAGAGCGTCTCTGTGATGTTGACCAAGGCGAAGGCAGAGATCCTCTGGGCTGGACGGCTTAAGTAGGCAGGACTGACGAGCAGGATATCATCAACAGCTGAGTAACTGTGGAGAGAGATAGGAGCTGGCAATTAGCCGACAGCTGAGCGGCCAGCTCAGAGAAGGAAGGGCTGAGCCCAGCCCTGACAATAGTTTCCCATCATTGGTGTCAGTGGGAGGAATAGTGCCCCATCATTGGTATCAGTGAGAGGAACAGTGCCCCATTATTGGTGTCAGTGGGACGAATAGTGCCAAATCATTGGTGTCAGTGGGAGGAATAGTGCCCCATCATTGGTGTCAGTTGGAGGAATAGTGCCCCATCATTGGTGTCAGTGGGAGGAATAGTGCCCCATCATTGGTGTCAGTGGGAGGAAATGTGCCCCATCATTGGTGTCAGTGGGAGGAATAGTACCTCATTATTGGTTTCAGTGGGAGTAATAGTGCCTCATCATTGGTGTCAATGGGAGGAATAGTGCCTCATCATTGGTGTCAATGGGAGGAATAGTGCTCCAAGGGCCGGATAAAGGCAAGCAAAGGGCCACAGTTTGTCATATATTATAGCTCATAATGGGCTCTGCAATACAAAAATGGAATAGTGCCGGCAGTACGGCAATCCAATGATTGTGGCTCGTGAAGAGCGTGTGGCCCGTAAATCTTTGATAAACCTTTGATATCATATTACAGCCTATGGCACAAAAAAATCGTGCTGGTAACTTAGGGGGTTAAAGATATTTATACACTCCTAATATTCCATGGCATTAACAATGAAATGTAACAAATTTTCATCTTCAAAAACTCAAAGCTTAAATTAAATTTGTGCTGCTCAGTTTGAAACAGTTGATGTCCTTACAACTTTTGTGGCAATTTTACCGTGTATCTTCACTTTACAATAAGAAAAAAAAATGTAATTACAAAAATAATAATAATAATAATAATTGTAATTATTGTTATTTTCATTATTATTATTATTAGTAGTAGTAGTAGTATTTGAGTATAATAATAAATATTATTTTATATTATATGTATTATTAGTAAAACTATTATTATTAATATTATTAACAACAATAATAAAATAAAAATGTATGTTATTTTATATTTTCATTTAAAAAATACTATTAGACTTTACCATAACTTTTCCCATTTAATCCTATATTATTTAAAAAAAAAAAGCATAAGAGTTTTTCATCTTCAAAAACTCATACTGGGCAGATTAAATTAAATTTGCGCTGCTCAGTTTGAAACAGTTGATGTCCTTACAACTTTTGTGGCAATTTTACGTTGTCTCTTCACTTTCCAATTAAAAAAAAAAATGTAATTACAATAAAATTAATAGTTGTTATAATTATTATTATTATAATGAAAATGTATATTATTTTATATTTTAATTTAAAAAAATACTATTAGACATTGCCATAACTTCAAATCTATATTATTATTATAAAAAAAATAAGAGCTTTTCATCTTCAAAAAATCAATTAAATTTGTGCTGCTCAGTTTGAAACAGCTGATGTCCTTACAACGTCTCTTCACTTTCCAATAAAAAAAGTTTTTAATTACAGTAATAATAATAATAATTATTATTATTATAAAAATGTATATTATTTTATATTTTAATTTAAAAAATACTATTAGACTTTGCCATAACTTTTCCAATTTAACCCTATATTATTATAAAAAATTAAATAAGAGCTTTTCATCTTCAAAAACTCAAACTAAGCAGCTTAAATTAAATTTGTGCTGCTCAGTTTGAAACAGCTGATGTCCTTACAACTTTTGAGGCAATTTTACTTTGCCTCTTCACTGTACAATAAAAAAAAAAAAAACCTCAAAACAAAAAACATAATTACAATAATAATTATTATTAGTATCATTAGTAGTAGTAGTATTAATATTTTAAAAGAATCAAAAATTGTTATTATTTCGATACCTTTATTTTAAAATACAGTCTCATGAGATTCTCCCTATTTAAAGCATATATTATTTAAATATTATTATTATTATTATTATTATTATTATTACAATACTGCTAGTTTAAGTAACCTGAGAATGTTTTTGTCCAAATGACTATTCATTGGAGAACAAGGTGAAACCAATCTCTCCTTCAGAGATAAAAAAAAACTACCCACTTGAGAATGGTAAGGGGATTATATTCCTTTTCATTTTTTCCCCTGGATAGTTGCCAGAACTAATTCACAAGCCATCCAAATTTACGTACCGTCTACCTCAGCGCTGAGACCTTTGACGGAAGCTGGACAAGAAATGAACACGGAGAGGAGTATTAGATCAATGCTCTCTGGACCTCACATCAGATTTTATGAATGTGATTGAATAATGTTCCTTTATCTGCTCACCACCAGGAAAGGCTTCAAATTCTGTCAACTCCTGGAAAAATTTCGCCAGATCAGGCTCTTGTAACAGGATCTGTTCCACAAGGGCATGCATCAAGGTGAACCTCTTCTCTTTACTAGCGAGATGGGCCATCTACCGGTAGAAGAGAATCATCATTGACAGACCAGGCTATCAATCTATGAGCCACACAAGTATTGGAGAAGACTGGGCCTATCAGTTATTGCTCAACATGACAGATAAAACACTTCCATCTGGCATTCGCATTTCCTCAGAGGATCTCTTTTTGCACACAGCGTGTTAAAAGAGACGTAGAAGGATGAGAATTTTGAACTAAGGAACTTTAAATACTATGCACACAATAATACAATCGAATAAAGCATGGAAGAAATGGAATAAAACATGAACGTTGAAGCGTTATTGACAGAACGAAAGCCATAGTCATGAGTCAAACTTACAACTTATTGAATAAAAAGATAATATGGTGACAGATTCAATTAGGATTAAGAGAGGGGAATTTTTGGGAGGGAGGAAGTCATCTTGCACTTTACTTTACCTGAGCAGAGGGAATTTGTTACTTTGTAGTACAAAACTGTGGTAGCCTTAACTGAACCCCCAACAGGAGCAATAACTAGACATAACCATTACACTCCATATATAGAACACTACACCTCCAACATGACCGACCACTGGACATGACCACAATGAAGTTCCATTCCTTTCCATACATAGAACACTACACCTGACCACTGGACATGACCACAATGAAATTCCATTCCACTCCATACATATAACACTACACCTCCAACATGACCGACCACTGAACATGACTACAATGCAATTCCATTCCACACACAGAACACTACACCCAACCACTGGACCTGACCACAATGCAATTCCATTCCACTCCTTACATAAGACACTACACCCAACCACTGGACATGACCACAATGCAATTCCATTCCACTTCATACATAGGACACTACACCCAACCACTGGACATGACCACAATGCAGTTCCATTCCACTCCATACATAGAACAATACACCCAACCACTGGACATGACCAAAATGCAGTTCCATTTCACTCCATACATAGAACACAAAACCCAAACATGACCGACCACTGGACATGACCACAATGAAGTTCCTTTCCACTTCATACATAGAACACTACACCCCCAACATGACCAACCACTGGACATGACCACAATGCAATTCCATTCCATACATAGAACACTACACCCAACCACTGGACATGACCACAATGCAGTTCCATTCCACTCCATACATATAACACTACACCCCCAACATGACCGACCACTGGACATGACCACAGTGAAGTTTCATTCCACTTCATAAGTAGAACACTACACCTCCAACATGACCAACCACTGGACATGACCACAATGAAGTTCCATTCCACTTCATACATAGAACACTACACCTCCAACATGACCGACCAATGGACATGACCAAAATGACATTCCATTCCACTCCATGCATAGAACACAACACCCCCAACATGACCAACCACTGGACATGACCACAATGCAATTCCATTCCACTCCATACATAGAACACTACAACCAACCACTGGACATGACCACAATGCAATTCCATTCCACTCCATACACCGGACACTTCACCCAACCACTGGACATGAACACAATGCAGTTCCATTCCACTCCGTACATAGAACACAAAACACAAACATGACCGACCACTGGACATGATCACAATGAAGTTCCATTCCACTCCATACATAGAACACAAAACCCAAACATTACTGACCACTGGACATGACCACAATGAAGTTCCATTCCACTCCATACATAGAACACTACACCCCCAACATGACCGACCACTGGACATGACCACAATGAAGTTCCATTCCACTTCATAAAAAGAACACTACACCCTCAACATGACCGATTACTGGACATGACCACAATGTAATTCCATTCCACTCCATACATAGAACACTACACCTCCAACATGACCGACCACTGGACATGACCACAATGCAATTCCATTCCATTCCATACATAGAACACTACAACCCCAACATGACCGACCACTGGACATGACCACAATGCAATTCCATTCCATTCCATACATAGAACACTACACCCCCAACATGACCGACCACTGGACATGACCACAATGGAGTTCCATTCCACTTCATACATAGAACACTACACCCAACCACTGGACATGACCACAATGCAATTCCATTCCACTCCATACATAGAACACTACATGTCCAACATGACCGACCACTGGACATGACCAAAATGACGTTCCATTCCACTCCATGCATAGAACACTACACCCCCAACATGACCAACCACTGGACATGACCACAATGCAATTCCATTCCACTCCATACATCGGACACTTCACCCAACCACTAGACATGACCACAATGCAGTTCCATTCCCCTCCGTACATAGAACACAAAACCCAAACATGACCAACCACTGGACATGACCACAATGTAGTTCCATTCCACTCCATACATGGAACACTACACCCCCAACATGACCGACCACTGGACATGATCATAATACACTGTATAAATGGAATGTTACACCCCCAAAATGACCGACCGCTGACAAGACCAAAAGGCAATATCATATGTAATACTATCAACCTCATTGAAACCGTTTAGATATGTGACAAAGCTAGAATTTATAATATTAAAGATATATTTTCTCTCTTCATCAGATAAAGCAATTGTAACTGAGGGCCTGGCTTCCTGCTGGGGAGAGCCTTGTTTGTGAAAGAAAATGATGCTTAATTACCGTTCAAAAAATACATTATCTGCAGGCTTCTGAGTTTTTGATGTGCCCAGTTTAAATGAGGTGATATATAATTGGAAATAAAAAGCTTTATGGTCAAGTTTCATACTTTATTGTACTGTTTCTCTAGAAAATGTTTAAAGTGATACTACGAGCTCCATAAATTATCCAAAAGGAAGTTCTCTTTAATCAAAGAGGTAATACTGTATACTCACCTCTCCGGTGTCCCCTTTCTTGTATCTTCTGTCTGATCTCTGTAATAGAAGGGATGTCGTATTCATCTCTCCAGTGTCCACTGTCCCATGTCATCTAGGGGGCCAAGTCAAGGCCAGTCAAGTTCCTCCACCCCAAACTCGCTCATCAATGACTTTATGGACCTTGCTTTGTGCACTGGTCCAAATCATTTGGTGGAGGAGGGATTATGGTGTGGGGGTTGTTTTTCAGGGATTGGGCTTGGCCCCTTAGTTCCAGTGAAGGGAACTCTTTAGGCGTCAGCATACCAAGACATTTTGGACAATTTCGTGCTTCCAACTTTGTAGGAACAGTTTGGGAATGACCCCTACCTGTTCCAACATGACTGTGCACCAGTGCACAAAACAAGGTCCATAAAGACATGGATGAGCGAGTTTGGGGTGAAGGAACTTGACTGGCCTGCACAGAGTCCTGGCCTCCACTCTATAGAACACCTCTGGGATGAATTAGAGCGGAGACTGCGAGCCAGGCCTTCTCCTCCAACATCAGTGTCTGACCTCACAAATGCGCTTCTGGAAGAATGGTCAAACATTCCCATAGACACACTCCTAAACCTTGTGGACAGCCTTCCCAGAAGAATTGAAGCTGTTATTGCTGCAAAGGGTGGGCCGACTCAATTTTGAACCCTACGGACTAAGACTGGGATGCCAGTAAAATTCATGTGCGTGTAAAGGCAGGCGTCACAATACTTTTGGTAATATAGTGTAAATTGATGTGATGAGCATGTAGGCCTGAAAGCTACAGCAGTTCCCAGCAGCTGACAACAATATTTGAATCAGGGAGTTTTCAGAAGTAATTGCTTATGGAGTAATGGATAGTAGCTTTTTTGTAAGGGTAATCATTTCACTTTCAATGCCTTGGGATATCGTTGTGTGGCCATTTCCTGTATTGTTGGAACTCGGTGGAGCCTCGTGTCTTAATTTGGCACCTCTCATCTGCTGAGATCAGGTCTCCTTCATGTAACTTGCTGTAAAGATATATTTTTCTGCCCCCCGTGTCCTCACTATTTTACGAGATTCTTTCACCGTTGGAGGAACTCCATAGGGAAGCGTGTTGGGGGGAGGGGGCGACTGATTTGTTCGGTGATTCTCTCAGTGATGAATGAGGTATTAGCAGCGATACCGCGAAGATCCCTGCTGTTCCCTCACCGCCATAAATCACTCATACATTCATAAATAGGAACCACTCTTCAGACCGCATTAGGCAGACATCTATGGAAATGGAATGAAGCCGTTTTCGTTCTTGAAACTCACGGACAATCTGCATGAATACGGCATCAGAATTCAGAGCCAATAATAAAAAGATCTCTGATTTACCGAAATAATGTGATCAAATCGTTGAAGCAGTTTCCTGCCCCCCCCCCCCAATCAACACACAGTATCTCACAAAGGTGAGTACACCCCTCAAATTTTTAAACATTTTATTCTATCTTTTCATGTGACAACACTGAAGAAATGACACTTTGTTACAATGTAAAGTAGTGAGTGTACAGCTTGTATAACAGTGTAAATTTGCTGTTCCCTCAAAATAACTCAACACACAGCCATTAATGTCTAAACCGCTGGCAACAAAAGTGAGTACACCCCTAAGTGAAAATGTCCAAACTGGGCCCAACTAGCCATTTTCCCTCCCCGGTGTCATGTGACTTGTTAGTGTTACAAGGTCTCAGGTGTGAATGGGGAGCAGGTGTGTTAAATTTGGTGTTTATCGCTCTCACTCTCTCATACTGGTCAATGGAAATTCAACATGGCACCTCATGGCAAAGAACTCTCTGGGGATCTGAAAAAGAGAATTGTTGCTCTACATAAAGATGGCCTAGGCTATAAGAAGATTGCCAAGACCCTGAAACTGAGCTGCAGCACAGTGGATAAGACCATACAGAGGTTTAACAGGACAGGTTCCACTCAGAACAGGCCTCACCATGGTCGATCAAAGAAGTTGAGTGCACGTGCTTAGCGTCATATCCAGAGGTTGTCTTTGGGAAATAGACGTATGAGTGCTGCCAGCATTGTTGCAGAGGTTGAAGGGGTGGAGGGTCAGCCTGTCAGTGCTCAGACCATACGCCGCACACTGCATCAAATTGGTCTGCATGGCTGTCGCCCCAGAAGGAAGCCTCTTCTAAAGATGATGCACAAGAAAGCCCACAAACAGTTTGCTGAAGACAAGCAGGGTAAAGGTGATGGACTGGCCAAACATGTCTCTAGACCTAAACCCTATTGACCATCTGTGGGGCCTCCTCAAATGGAAGGTGGAGGAGCGCAAGGTCTCTAGCATCCACCAGCTCAGTGATGTTGTCATGGAGGAGTGGAAGAGGACTCCAGTGGCAACCTGTGAAGCTCTGGGGAGCTCCATGCCCAAGAGGGTTAAGGCAGTGCTGGAAAATAATGGTGGCCACACAAAATATTGACACTTTGGGCCCAATTTGGACATTTTCACTTAGGGGTGTACTTACATTTGTTGCCAGCAGTTTAGACCATAATGGCTGTGTGTTGAGTTATTTTGAGGGGACAGCAAATTTACACTGTTATACAAGTTGTACACTCGCTACTTTACATTGTAGCAAAGTGTCATTTCTTCAGTGTTGTCACATGAAAAGATAGAAGAAAATATTTACAGAAATGTACTTACTTTTCTGAGATAAAGTACTAATGAAAATGCTATATAAGTGTCTTCTTTTTTTGTTTAATGAGTGTTCTGTTACTATATTGTCCTTCAGTTAGTAGCACCTCCATATAATAGATCGAAAGTACAGCTCCATCGAAAGTACGGCTCCTGACGAAGTCTGTAGGAGACGAAACGCGTTGGATTGAACAAAGCTTACATGTTAGCATGCATGCAAATGACTGATGGTCCAAAATTTGGGGAGGACTAAGCGGCTGTTCCTAAGTGTTGGGTTGAGCACTTGTGTTATGTAAAATTGTTCTATGTTTCTTTTATAAAAGAAACAATACCATGCAGATGTCAGGGCGCTAGTGAAGATGCGCATGTGCCAGCATGCAGAAAGGGAATTCCTGCCAGTAAGCTGCGTGGGTATACACGTAGGTGTATGAGCATGCATTGGTGCATGCCCACATCAAAATGGTGCATCAAAAGTACAGCTCTTGACGAAGTCTTTAGGAGACAAAACGCGCCCAGTGGAACCAAGCTAAGATGTTACTACATTGTCCTTCAGTTAGTCGCACCTCCATATAATCCATCAAAAGTACGCCTCCTGATGAAGTCTGTAGGAGACGAAACGCGTGTATTGAATAAAGCTTACATGTTAGCATGCATGCAAATGACTGATGCTCAAAAATTTGGGGAGGACTAAGCGGCTGTTCTCTAGTGTTGGGTTGAGCACTTGTGTTGTGTAAAATGGTTCTATGTTTCTTTTATAAAATAAACTATACTATGCAGATGTCAGGACACTAATGGAAATGCGCATGCTCCAGCACACATAAAGGGAATTCCTGCCAGGAAGCTGCGTGGGTATACACACAGGAGCATCAGCATGCATTGGTGTATGCCTGGGCATCCTCTCTTTTATCACGCCTGGTGGCCTATTTAAAGAATGGAATAGTGATCATTAATCCATGGATGATCTTCAGCTCCCTGACATCCTTGCTTTTGTGCTTCCTGTTTACCCTGTTAAACTTTCTGTTGCTGGCTCAGCTTGTCCCTGGATAATCTTTTGACTCCCTCCGGATCGTGACCTTGGCTTGCTGCTTGACGTTGCTCCTGCGTGATCTCCCATGTATGATCCGGCTTGCTTCCAGACCCTGCTTTTGTTACCAGCTCCTTATCTGGATCCCCCGGCTTGTCACTGGACCCTGCCTTGGTTACTACTGTCTATCTGTTTATGACCTTAGCCTGGCTCCTGACCACGTCTCCTCTTCCAGTCATCTCACCTTCCTTGGCTGACCTTGGCTCAGCTTCCAGACTACATCTCCCTTCCTGCTAGCATTAGATCCTGGCTATTCTACCTACCAGATCTGCCTTCTGGGTCCTACTCTGCACCTCGATGCGATCAGTGCGTGGGTTGCCGGATATCATTTGATCGTGAGATGTTCTCCTGCCGTCATCTATCACCATCTCTGCGGACCATCTCTACTGATCATCATCTGCTGTCCAGGTCTGAGCCTCCTGTTCTCACATTCAGGTGTGTTTGCATCAGAGCCGCAAGGGAGGCCCTCTCGTGACTTCGACCTCCACCAAGATACATGACAGGCCAATCTCTTTCTGCCTTTATTTAGGCTGTTGGTGAGTCCCTGGAAGGGTTAAGGAAAAAGGACAGGATCATTCCCCACAAGCGGCGCTTGATCTGCCTGTTATTTGATGGGTTATTTTGGAATCGGTGAGTTTACCTCCACGCGGGGGATCTCTCTGCTTGATGAATATAATCAACACCTTTGGAGGAAGTCCCCCATTGTGTGTGGAGAATTGGATTGTTGGTCTTGCAGTACATTTTTTTTTTCACAGAACTCTGTATGTGGATTTATTGACTTTATATCAATGACAAACACTAAATGCAATGTGCCTATGTATTAATATTTTTTCAACACTTTGTATGCTGCATCTATACAATGTGAATTTTGCACATTCGGAGATGTAGGTTTGATTGTACATTTTGGGAATTATATGGAGGAGCGCTGTAAATTTTTATTTATTTGGTGTTAAAGGATAGGTCCACCCTAACAATAAAATTGCTACAGCTACAGACATCCCTGATAAAAGTCTAACCCATCTGGCCCTGTAAAGAAGAAATCAGTATACATACCTTTTTTGAAGCCGATCCGGTCCGGTCTCCAGCGGCGGAAGCTGTGCAGAGGACTCAGCCGACAACAGCTGTGAAATGAATAGGAAGTGACGCCACCCATAGAGTTACTATGGGGCTTCCGTGGTCGGACAAATTTTTGGTTATTCAGAGATTCAGATGTATCCGAATCTCCAAATGAAATAATAACGAATTTAGTTGAAATTCATTTAATTGACCGTAGTTTAGTTTATTCGTTTTCTAACAAATTCTACATTTTTGGAACCAATCAACAAAACAAAATTAGTAACGAATCTATTGGAAACTATGTCTACCAAGAGATATATGAAGTTGTCAGGTGATATATTTGTAGCCAGGCACAGGACTTTGGTGTTTTGAGTCAAAGGCTCTTAGAGGCTCTGAATACGTTTCCTTTCTGCTCCCTTCTGCTGAGTTGTTAACGCTTCTGCACAGTTCTCCTCCAGCCAGTAGGGGAAGAGCAAAGTTACATCAAGCCTATAGACTTTAATGCAGAAGGCCTGGAATCCCGGGAGGTGTAGTTCAAGGTGGCAGCCATGTCATGAAACAACTGTATTTCTGAACTACTGATCCCAAACGGTCTGTGTGCGGCAGAAGGAGCCTGAGGGGCTGTATGTTCTTTTGCCAGGGAAAAGCTGCTTTCTTGGTGCCGTGGGAACCCAGACCTGTTGGAACAAGTTGGGGAGAGATAGAGCCTGGGGGTAAGCTGGAATTGTTGACTGCTTGGTCCACATTGCAGGGTTGCTGCAAGGAAACCAGAGCAATCATCAGGCTAGCTGATCTGTCATCCAAGACATAGTCACACCAGGACCAAACCAAGAGTTGACCCCTTCCATCAGAGACTGCATCGCCACGATGGAGAGTTGGTAAGAGGGCCACTGGCTTTCCGGTACCATTAACGAAGAGACAAGCCACTGAGAGCAGGATACTGATAGAAATCTAACTCGCATCCAGTTACAGCCATCTGATTTAAGTTCACGCCAGGCCATTCACTCAGGGTGCAATTATACTACAGCTTTATTGCACACCCCTTGACTCATGTCAATTCTGCCTTTCTTTGGTTATGCTGCACTTCTTACTGTTTGCAGGGTAGAAGGGCTACCTCCAGTGCACCAACAGTCATCTAAGACCCCATACACACTATACAACTTTTGTTGTCTGATTTCCTTTAGATTTACCAAAACCATGTAGTGTAAGGGCCTGCCTGATTGCATACAAAGTGAAACTCTTAAGGTTTGATCTCATATTATATGGTTTTGGTAAATCTGAAGGAAAAAACATAAAGAAAATTGTATAGTGTGTATTCAGCTTAAGGGCCCCAACATTAGCCGGCAGAAGACCCCCTTTGGAAACTGCCCCTTTCACTAAATTTAATAGTCCTCTTCCCCTTAACCCTTTACACCATTTATGCTGTTTAAATACTGATTGTGTCTACTCAGCCAGTCTAGGCCTAGCACAGCCACTGTTAGAACTTACGGGCAGTATAGTTCCTGTATTGCTAAATCAAAGATCTGTTCACTGCCTGTTTGGTATTCTGCCAAACATTAGCCAAAGTTTGAACCTGTAGCCTTGAAGGATGCAGCAAAAGCTGGCAGATGGTCCATTGGTAGACCTATACGTGTATATGCCTTTAGTATTTGGATTATTAATATACAGGATTTATATAGCACCAACAGTTTGCGCAGAGCTTAACAACATGAGGGCAGACATTACAGTTACATTACAATTTGGATGAATTTAAAAGTAATTTTCTACCACCCACAGCTTCAACAGGTAGTTAGTGAGGGCAGCTTCTTTGTGTGAATTATCCACCCAATGTAATCGGTTACAGCTGAGGACCCACCCCCACATTCCCATATTTCGTCTGCATCTGGGAACTGATTATAAAACGTTATTATAGAGAAGATCTGAGACACATATTATGATAAGAAATTGGACTACGAGTTTCTTGATGCTGCAGGTGTTTCCTGGCGATCTTTGCCCTGCTTGGACTACCCCTTTAAGTTATTTATAAAGAAGAACTAGTAGCAGTCAGCTGGACTTCTGTGAATTTGCAGACGTTTCATTCAAGCCACATTTTCAGTTCTAATGGGTGTCATGAAGATACCCCAGCAATTAAAACACTCTCAACAAAAGAATGTCCCATTATAGGAAGGCAAATTCTACAGGCAAGGCACAGCATTTTTCCTACATCTTAAGGCAGAATTTCCCAACCTTGTTTAGCCCTGGATTTTCAGGTTTTTCAGGAACCTCTTATAAAATGGATTCGATTTACACCTCATTAGCGCTATGAAAAATTTGAAGAAAGTTTTTTGGCATATGTAGAGTCAGAGGCGTAACTACTATAACCCAAGACAAACCTTCAAACCATAAAAGGCCCCCCTGCCCCCGACCAGGGCCCTTCCTACTGATCCTTGGGCCCTTTACCCCCATCGTGGGACCCTTTATTACGGTCCTGCAGTGGACCACCTTCCTGCCATCTTGGAGTCCCCCCCTTGGTAGCAGAACACCAGAGACCAGTCGCAAGTGCAACCCTTGCAACCCCGGTAGTTCTGCCACTGGTGTCAGTAGTTTATTTTTGTTGTTTTATTTTTGTATTTTTTTTTACCATTTATTTTATTTATTTTTTTGTTTATTATTTGCATATTTTTTTAGGACCCTCGTTGGAAGGCTTTGGTGCAATATCAGGGGTCTAAACAGAGACAGAGAAATAGACTGAGGACATGTGCATGGACCCCCTTGAGCATGGGGCCGGGTCACAATGGTGACACCCCAGCGTAGTGTATTTGACACCCAACGCTGATTTTGTTACAAACTTCTTTAAAACAATTATTTTCCGTTAAATTCTTGAAATAACTGCAGAAAAAAAAGACACATGGTAAAATTTGTGGCATCTTCTAACATTAGTGATCAGTGTAGAAGTGATCCCCTACATTGGTGGTTAGTGGAAAATTGCCTCCTTGCTTTGACCCATTACATTGGTGGTTACTGGAAAAATGCCTCCTTGCATTGGCGGTCAGTGTTGGTGGTAAAATGAATCCACCAAATTAATCAACCATTGCTCACTGTTCAAGGAACCCCTAGTATCCTCAAAATAACCCTAGGGATTTCCAGAGAATCCTGGTTGAGAAACATTCTTTCGAGGACAGCGAGGGGCACATCCTGAACAGAGAGAACAGCTTGATCATAAGAGGTGCGAAAGAGACCAGCAACGTCAAACTGGAACAGCCATGCCTGAATGGAGTTGAAAGCCTTCAACACAACTTGTTTTCCACATATTATGCTGCTTTAACATTTGACAACAATTCACACCTTCAGCCAAGTGAGTCAAAGGATGGGATTATGTAACTAGAAGACGGTGGTTCTACAACTTTCACACCTTCCGTCCTGTTCTTGGACAATCAACACCCGCCTTGACACATTCCATTGTGATTGGATTAAAAGGGTCAGCGCTACCATTGTGGATATAACTGCTGCAGTATCTTCCGGAGACTCATTAGAACTGAAGAACTGGCTTGGAGAAGCCACAGAACGTCTTCAACATTACAGAACAAGTCCAGTTGAATTTGACCAACTACTGCTAGACCATGACCTGAATGTGACCATAGACTGCAATACCATGACCTGGATCAATAAAAACCTTCACAGACATGAAGTAGGACACTCACTTTGGTGAGGGAAGAGAGCTGGAAGCCTTTGGCCTTTTCCTTGCCGGCATTCTCGTTCAAGAAGTTGCCCAATGCCAAGATGTAGGCCAGTACCACCGGAAATGCTTGGCTGCTCAGCAGCTGGCTACATGCTTTGACCTTCTGCAAAAGTAACTGTAGAAGCAAAGTCTGTTAAGTTCCATTCAAAGCCGGAAACACTGTCACCTAGTTTATTTTACCTAGCATAGAGGACATCGGAAAGGTAGACAAGGCCAATATGACTTCTATGTTGCCAAAATATGGAATCTATAATCCTATCAATGTTTTTAGATATACAAGTGATTAAAATCCACTCAAAGCTGAACTGCAAGAAATGCATTTAGAAACATTCATTAAATGAATGTGTTAAGCATTCGTTATTTTTTTTTATAGATTAATTCCTCCATAATCGGTGCCACCTAGTGGTCAAAATGCAGTATGTTTTCTCATTGAAGTATTGCAGAAAACTAAACCACATTTTGACCACTAGACGGAGCTGATGATACCGGAATTAAGCAATTAGAAAAAAATTGGTGCCATATTGCTCAGCTTGCACGAATGTTTCTGATGTTTGTGCAATAAATGTTTTATAAATCGATTGCTTAAAAAGATGACTTTAGGGTTTCACTAATAACTTATAATAGTGCCATTCTGAATCTGACTACTATCAATTCTAAAGTATAAATGTTTGCTGTGCTTCAGTATTGCAAATTCTTTGATAGGCTTACCGGTTGCAGATATTTCATAATGCCAGGTAGCTCTCGTATTGTTAGCAGAGTGTCGAGTCTTGGGCACAAATCGGGAATCTTACACATCTGTAAGAAACAGAAATGAGTATAGAGAATGGATTGTACTGTAGCGCCCAACACTGCACTGCATTAGAGCGCCCCCCCTCTGGTTCCAGTTCTTCTGTGCAGGAATCTACAGGAAGCTAATATTAAGCCAGGTCAAAACACTTATACTAGCTGTTTATAAAATAACATTTAAGGTTTAAGTAAACTCTAACAATGAACTTCTCTTATTTGCACCCTTTTGATCCGTTAAATATACCTTTTGAAAATGTTTTGTTTGATAAGTGGGGAACAAATACCTGTTAGAAATCTTGTCAGTCAATAATTTCCTGCACTCTCTACCTGTGCTGACTGTTATCAGTTACATTTTCCCCAGCCCTCTCTTTGGAAGAAAGAACATCTTCCTTCTACAGTTTAGAGAAGAGGAGAGGAGGATGTGTTCTGTAGTCCCGCCCTGGGGTGGCAATGCTGGTTCTCTCCATGGATACAACAGAGCGAGTGAGAGTTGTCACCCTAGGGCAGAAGGTGTTGTCACTGGCTGGATCGCCAGGGGAAATAAAGTGGGGGGGGGGAGAAAACATCTAAGGACTGCTGAGCTACACCAGAACAGTTATATATATATTAGGATGTTTATTTATTAAATGCTATTAAAATGGTCCATGATTGCCTGAGATTAATCGTTAGCACATGGGGAGCAATGGAGTGTGACATGTGGCAGTTATTATACAATGGTAGTCTATGGAAAGAATGTTCCTTATATTGGTGGTCATTAGGAAGAATACCCCTTACATTAGTAGTCAGTGGGAATAATGCTCCCAACATTGGTGGTCAGTAGGAATAGTGCTCCTTACATTGGGGGTCAGTGGAAAGAATGTCCCTTACATTGGCGGTCAGTGGGAAGAATACTACCTATATGGGAGGTCAGAGGAAAGAATGCTCCTTACATTGGTGGTCTTATGCCGCGTACACACGAGCGGACTTTACGGCAGACTTTGCTCGGCGGACTTTGACAGACTTCACGACGGACTTTCTGAATGAACGGACTTGCCTACACACAATCCATCCAAGTCCGTCGAATTCGTACGTGATGACGTACGACCGGACTAAAACAAGGAAGTTCATAGCCAGTAGCCAATAGCTGCCCTAGCGTGGCTTTTTGTCCGTCGAACTAGCATACAGACAAGCGGACTTTTCGACCGGACTCGATTTCGACGGATTGATTTAAAACATGTTTCAAATCTAAGTCCGTCCAACTTTTGAGAAAACAAAGTCCGCTGGAGCCCACACACGATCGAATTGTCTGACGAAATCCCGTCCGCCGGGCAAAGTCTGCCGTAAAGTCCGCTCGTGTGTACGCGGCATAAGAATGTCCCTTACATTGGTGATCAGGGGGAAGAATGTCCCTTACATTGGTGGTCAGTGGGAAGAATGTTCCTTACATTGGAATTCAGTGGCAAGAATGTCCCTTACATTGGCGGTCAATGGAAAGAATGTCCCTTACAGTGGATGTCAGTGGGAAGAATGCCCCTTACATTGGTGGTCAATGGGAAGAATGTCCCTTACATTGGAAGTCAATAGGAAGAATGTCCCTTACATTGGAAGTCAATAGAAAGAATGTCCATTACATTGGTGGTCAGGGGAAGAATTCCCCTTACATTTGTGGTCAGTGATAAGAATTCTCTTTACATTGGTGGTTAGTGGGAAGAATGCCCCTTACGTTGGTGATCAGTGGGAAGAATGTTCCTTACGTTGGTGATCAGTGGGAAGAATGCTCCTTACATTGGTGATCAGTGGGAAGAATGCTCCTTACATTGAAGTTCATTTGGAAGAATGACCCTTTCATTGTGGGTCAGTGGGAAGAATGTCCCTTATATCTGTGGTCAGTAGGAAGAACTGAACCCTTAAAGTGGTGTTCAGAATGCCACCCTTAGAGACAGCTAAGAAGACTATTGGTGTCTTGCTGTGGCCTCTGCTACTTGGCATTGGCCCCAGAACTATGCAGGTACCACCAAATGTGAGGTCAATCAGCTGCAGCTCAAGAAACACCCAGCAACTTCTGGAGGAACCCTGTAGTTCCATGAAACCCTGGTTGAGAATGGCTGCTCTAATTCTTTAATGATCTTCTATATGGATTGAATTCAGCAAGAATAAAGGCCAATTTCAAGAGCATCATATCATTTATGCCAGTTTTGTGAAGAACACTCGAAGGTGATGCCTTTGTCAGCCTTCAGTTCGGGCAGATGTGCAAGTGCAAAATTGAGGAAAGCAGTATAAAACACATGATTAGCTCAAAGAGTTTAAGTAGCTGTGTATTGCCTGCTGGATTAGATTTAATATAACCTCTTTGTTTTCTGCACAAAATCTATGTAACACAATAAAAATACAATAAAAAAGAGAAAGAAACACAAGAGCCATGAAATCTGGCCTCTTTAAATTCCCTATAATGGCTTAGCATGTAATGACAACTTTTCTTTTGAGTATTGACCTTTGCAACCATACGCTTCCCCATTTATCCTCAATATTATATTTTTATTAGTTATTTCGGGCACCCCTGTACAATTTTAACCAGCACCTTAGTCACCAGCACCTGTGGAGGAGTTGTATTCTTTTATCTATAAACTCATAGCGGAGGAGAAAGGCAGGTTAACTGATGAAATCAATGCACCCCCGCCCCTTCCACCAGTACACAGATGTTCCTTCACCTCTCCCCGGCATGGAAAGAAAATTGCAAGCGGCAACAAAAACCTCATTCAATAGAAAACTCGTGTTAGGAACACACTTAGCTATTTCTCTTTTCTATGGACTCTTTATTTACAGAGTCATTATGCTGACAATTATTCTTCTCCATCATGAATATTTTTATATCTCTTTGTCATCTACCCATTGTTTCATGGGTAGACTTTTGTCTGATACCGTGTATTCAGGGCGAAAGGCAACATACGCTCATTAGGGAAAGTCCTTGAGGCATGGTTGATGAGATTGAAGCTGGAATTTTAATAAAAAGAAGTACAATAGCATTTTTAGCAAATATTTCATCAAAGAAAAGCTCCTGCTAGAAGCACTCGCTCTGCAGATCAGCCGTTCTCAACCAGGGTCCAAGGAAACCTAGGGTTCCTCCAGAAGTTGCTATGGGTTCCTTGAACTGTGGCTTGAATGACCATTGATGGTGCTTGCATATTTCCAGGGACAATGCCACTTAGAGGAGCCAGTGGTATGACACCAATGATCCATTTTTCACATTTTTTTCAGGAGTTCTCCTAGATGTGAAAGTTATTTCAAGCATTCCTCTGGGGGTAAAAAGGTTGAGATAGGCTTCTGTAGATGCGCGGCATCTGGGAGAGATGCCTCGCCTTCTGGTCATGTTCCTTTCACAAAAGTTACCCTCTTTCATAAGTAGGTTCAAAGTGAGCAGTAGAAAACCTAATTTATGTTGTCTTGTTCAAGGACTGAGAACTAATGGGTGCAGAAGCATGATCTGAACGCCTTACTTGACCTTACCGTTACCTGGAAAAACAATGCACTTGTGGCATGAACATTCCCTTAAAGTACATGAGATCTGGGAGGTGCCGAACAAAGGCTTTCTTACAGAGCAGGGGGTATCCTAACTTTCTAAACAAAGAGCCAATTTACTGTCCTTCAGGCTTTAGGAGGGCTGGGCTATGGCTGGTGGGAGTAGAAAATGCCTCAGGCTTGGTGGTCAGTAGAAGTAAAAGAAATTACATAGCACCTGTGGTTAGTAGGAGTAGGAGGAGGAATAGTGCCCTATCGTTGGTGTCAATGAGAGGAATAGTGCCCCATCATTGGTGTCAGTGGAAGGAATAGTTCCTCATCGCTGGTGTCAGTGGATTGAATAGGGTCCCATTGTTGGTGTCAATTGAAGGAATAATGCCCCATCATTGTTATCAGTGGAAGGAATAGTGCCCCATCATTGGTGTCAGTGAGAGGGATGGTACCCTATCATTGGTATTAGTGGAATTAATAGGTCCCCATCATTGGTGCCAGTGGAAGGAATAGTGTACAATTTCTGGTGTCAGTGGGACCAAACGTGCCCAATCGTTGGTGTCAGTGGAAAGAATCCCATCCGTGGAAGGAATAGTGCCCCATCATTGGTATCAGTGGGAGGAATAGTGCCCCAGTCTTTTAACAGCAATGCAGGAGAGCGTCTCTGTGATCTTGACTAAGGCGAAGACAGAGATCCTCTGGGCTGGAGGGCTTAAGTAGGCAGGACTGACGAGCAGGATATCATCAACAGCTGAGTAACTGTAGCCGACAGCTGAACGGTCAGCTCAGAGAAGGAAGGGCTGAGCCCAGCCCTGACGATAGTTCCCCATCATTGGTGTCAGTGGGAGAAATAGTGCCCCATCATTGGGGTCAGTGAGAGGAATAGTGCCCCATTATTGGTGTCAGTGGGAAGGATAGTGTCCCACCATTGGTGTCAGTGGGAGGGATAGTGCCCCCTTGTAGGTGTCAGTGAGAGGAATTATAATAATGTCTTGGAATAGTGCCCCAACATTGGTGTCAGTGGGAGGGATAGTGCCCCATTATTGGTATTAGTAGGAGAGATGGTGCCCCCTTGTTGGTGTCAGTGGAAGCAATAGTCCTCAACTGTTGGTGTCAGTAGGAGAAATAAGGTCTTGCAATAGTACCCCGAGGGCCAGAAAAAGGCAAGCAAAGGGCCACATCCAACCCATGGGCCACAGTTTGGAGATCCCTGTTACAGAGGAAACAAGCGGGATCCAACTAGATTCGTTAAACTGCTTGTTTGCCCTCTCTTTGAAATAAACTGACCACCAGCTGCTCAAAGATTGTTTACTCTTCTGGCCAAAAAGAAGACTGTTGCTACTTACCTGTACAGTAGGTATGGGTGAGTGAGGAATGCCATTTTAATAATTAGATTTTTTCTGCGGCATTGCTCACCAACCAAAACCCAAGCTACATATGAGAAGAGCCTGTACTGACAGTCCCTTCGAAGAGTCAAACATCTGAAAGAGATTTCTCCCACACCAACCAAAACCTATGCCAACACCATCCCAGGATCTTAAGTCCAGCACCACCCACACATTCACCAAGATCGAAGTCCTGTAGGCACCTTCAGATCAGTTTTATGAGACCTTTCCTGATACTACAAGCTTGCAAGCGTGTATGGAATTTGTTGTGTTGTGGAATGACTTTTAGGTATCTTTTTTGCACTTTCGTGATAAAACGGAAAGGTAATGTGTTGGGGATTTAAAGGGAAGACGGCCTGCTAATCGAGGTCACATTCACATGAATGTACCACATATCCAAGCCTGGTTGGACTCTATAGCAATGAGGCCATCAATATAACAATTTTTCATTGGACTGAATCCTTTGCAAACCCCACTAAGGAAATTCTAAAACTTTTCAGGCTACTTTCTCTTTCTCTTGGGGGGGGGTTGCAGAATCAGAGTAATTTTTAACAAATAAAAGAACACCATCCATTACCTGCATCATGAACTGGTCCACAATATGCAGTTCGGATAAAGGTCCTTTGTAGTTTTTATACATGTTGCTATCTTTTGCTGTGGGGACATACCTGAAACAAATTAAACAGTTGTTAGATCAAACCTCTGTGTCAACACTGTGGAGATTTCTAGACGTGTGCAGAGTGAAAAAAAATTTGTTTCATTTCGTTTCGATTCATTATTTTCATAAATTCGTTTAGTTGAATTAGTTTCATTCGTTTAATTAGTTTTTGGGAAATTGGTTTCGTTTATTCATTTTCGGATCAATTAGAAAAGTTTACTAATGAGCGGGGAATCGGCAAAGCTGGGGCAACTAGTCAGTGGGGCATCAGCAGAGCTGGGGGTTATTACTGATTAAGGGGATCAGCTGAACTAGGGTACTAATAAGCTGGGGATCTGCTAAACAGGGGTACTAATGAGCTGGGGATGTGCTGAGTGGAGGTACTCAAATATTCCGAGATTTTCCATATACATTTTTGTTCAAAATTCTACGAGTTACACCCAGCCTAAGTAACACACGAAGGACAGAAACCCCTCATAATTACATCAGTTACCTTCTGAGATTAGTCAGATGTTCATCCGACAATCCGCCATCACGCTCCTGAATAATTAACAGTTTCTCTTTCAGTTGCTCGGGATCCAAGTGGAAGCTTTTAAGAACTATACCTGGAGAAAGGAATTTTGATGTGAGGTCAGCAAGAAAAAAAAAACAACTCTTTTTCTGGCAGATAAAAATTGTACAATCGATAACAATGTTAACCATTAGGATATTACCCTTGATATAAGAATTTTTGGCCAACGTTATAAAATTGAATAAAAACTTTTTTTTTTTTTAAGACCGGGAGGTCAATCAGGTCAACCGCCTCACAAGACATGTGAAAGAGAGAGAACCTTCCACACTACATTTCACCCAGAACATCTCTACCCCAAAGGTTTGACCAAAAATTCACACTTTCTGTAATGTATCTTCTCAAGGGTTTCAAAATGGGCTCAAAAGTCCCCAAAACGGATACAACAGATGTAAAGTACAAAAAGGTCAAAGGAGAAAGGTGTTTAAGGACCACTTCCTGCTTTGATGACGTCACGTTCACAACGTCACTTCCGCTTTTAGGAAATGGCCAGTTTCCCAGCCAGTTTCTTGGCTTTTTAAAGGTTGAAATCAACTCATATTTCATTCTTCTGGCCGAAACATTTTCAGCAATTTTTGGGGGTGTGCCCCTTTTATTGCCTTTGACCAAAGGCATTAAATACATTTTTTTTTAAAAAACAACAACAGGAAAACAAATTGGAGCCCAAGTACCACTTACTAAAATTATGAGCAATTTTCGCATCCAGAAGAATATTCTGATTCTTTGAGATGTCTGACTCCGGGGCGGATGACACGTCACTGCTGTGGAACTGGTGCAGGAGCCTCTGGTCATCGATTTTCTTCTGAATTAAGTTCTGGGCCCACATAGATTTACTGATCTGTGGAGACAAAATGTTAAAAGATATGTTAATAAATACATGAATGGCAAGTATAGACTACATATTGACAGCCAATCAGGTAACATCTTTCAGACCCCTAACAGATATAGGTAACCATTCTAGTTTTTGTTCAGGATCTTATCGCTTAGCTACATGGTTTCATAATTGGAGAACTTTCCAGGACAAGCTTCTAAGACCTTGGCACCTAACCTGCAATCCGAGGGCCAAATGTGGCCCTTTGGTACTTGTGTGGCCCTTGGACCTCAGAAGTCTATAGTGGGAGCATTGATTGGCAATAGCAGTGATCTCTACTAGCCTCTATCCCCAGTCTTTCATTGTCTTCTGCAGCATATCTCCAGTCTCCATCCAAATCTGTACCATAACCCCATTCTCCAACCAAATCTGTAGCATGCGTTCAGTCTCCAACCACATCTGCAGCATATCTCCAGTCTCTAACAAAATCTGCATCATGTCCCCAGTCTCCAACCAAATCTGTACCATGTCCCCATTCTCCAACCACATCTGCAGCATATCTCCTGTCTCCAACCACATCTGCAGCATATCTCCAGTCTCCAACCAAATCTGCAGCATAGCTCCAGTCTCCAACCAAATCTGTAGCATAGCTCCAGTCTACACCCACATCTGTAGCATAGCTTCAGTCTACATCCACATCTGTAGCATGTCCCCAGTCTACAACCAAAACTGCACCATGTCCCCAGTCTACAACCAAATCTTTAGCATTGCTCCAGTCTCCACCTACATCTGTACCACATCTCCAGTCCCCAATCCATTCTGCACCATGTCCCCAGTCTCCAATCAAATATGCAATATGTCCCCAGTCTCCAACCAAATCTGCACCATGTCCCCAGTCTCCAGCCAAATCAGCAGCATAGCTCCCTTCTCCACCCACATCTGCAGCATGTCCCCAGTCCCCAACCCATTCCGCACCATGTCCCCAGTCTCCAATCAGATATGCAGCATGTCCCCAGTCTCCAATCAAATCTGTAGCATGTCCCCAGTCTCCAAATATGCAGCATAGCTCCAGTCTCCAATCAAATCTGTAGCATGTCCCCAGTCTCCAAATATGCAGCATAGCTCCAGTCTCCAACCAAATCTGTAGCGTGTTCCCTGTCTCCAACCACATCTGCAGCAATTCTCCAGTCTCCAACCAAATCTGCAGCATAGCTCCAGTCTCATGTCTGTACCATGTCCCCATTATTCAACCACATCTGCAGCATACTGTATCTCCAGTCTACACCCACATCTACAGCACATTCCCCAGTCTCCAACCAAATCTGCAGCATATCTCCAGTCTCCAATAAAATCTGTACTATGTCCCCAGTCTCCAACCACATCTGCAACATATCTCCAGTCTCCAACCAAATCTGCAGCATAGCTCCAGTCTACACCCACATCTGTAGCATGTCCCCAGTCTCCAGCCAAAACTGCACCATGTCCCCAGTCTCCAACCAAAACTGCACCATGTCCCCAGTCTCCAACCAAATCTTTAGCATAGCTCCAGTCTCCACCTACATCTGTACCACATCCCCAGTCCCCAATCCATTCTGTACCATGTCCCCAGTCTCCAACCAAATCTGCACCATGTCCCCGGTCTCCAGCCAAATCAGCAGCATAGCTCCCTTCTCCACCCACATCTGCAGCATGTCCCCAGTCCCCAACACATCCAATTCCCCAATCAAATATGGAGCATGTCCCCAGTCTCCAATCAAATTTGTAGCATGTCCCCGGTCTCCAAATATGCAGCACATCTCCAGTCTCCAACCCAAATCTGCAACATAGCTCCAGTCTCCAACCAGATCTTTAGCATAGCTCCAGTCTCCACCCATGTCTGCAGCACGTTCCCCAGTCTCCAACCAATTATGCACCATGTCCACAGTCTCCAATCAAATCTTCAGCATATCCCCCAGTCTCCAACCAAATCTGTACACTGTCCCCAGTCTTCAACCAAGTCTGTAGCATAGCTCCAGGCTCCACTCAAATCTGCAGCATAGCTTTAGTCTCCAACCTAATCTGCAGCATGCTCCCAGTCTCCAACAAAACTGTAGCATGTCTCCATTCTCCAAACAATTCTGCACCATATCTCCAGTCTCCAACTAAATCTAAAGCATGCCTCCAGCCTCCAACCAAATCAGCAACATATCTCCAGTCTCTAGCCAAATCTGCAGCACATCCCTAGTCTCTAACCAACACTTCCTCTAGCATCTCTGCAGTCCCTATCAGCCCTCTCTAGAATTCCATATACTGAATATTATGTTCATTCCTTTGGTGACACCAAGGGTCACAACTATGACCCCCATACTTCATTAGTCGGCAATCACTGTTCTATGGATACAAAGGAAGGGGTTTTAGTGCCATATATCCTGTGACTGGTTTCTGCTCTTTTGTAGATCCTTTATATCCGCAACTGTTGCAGGTGCCGACAGGGGCCAGCACAGAGGCGGGTGGAGACAAAGAGGTGCAGGCACCAGAAAAGAGTATATGGGTGACAGTCAGGAAGGGTAGAGGGGGAAGTGCCAGGGAGGCTGATGCAGGGCTGGAGCATCCCAATAAGTATGCTCCATTGAGTGACATTGATGAAGCCAGTCAGGGACCAGCACTGCTGGAGCTGAGGGACTCTCCTAGCTGTCAGGGGAAGTACTCCTCCAGTGAGAGTGGGGGGGGGGGGGGGAGCGAAGGGAAAGGATAGACAGTTTCTTGTGGTAGGGGACTCAATTCTTAGAAGGACAGAGAGGGCAATCTGTGACAAAGACCTGAAGCGCCGAACTGTATGTTGTCTACCGGGCGCTCGGGTTCAGCACATCACGGATCTGGTGGACAGACTACTGGGAGGGGCTGGGGAAGACCCGGCTGTCCTGGTGCACATTGGCACCAATGACAAAGTCAGAGGCAGATGGAGTGTCCTAAAGAACTCGAATTGAAGAAAAGGACCTCCAAGGTAGTGTTCTCAGGAATACTACTGGTACCTCGAGCCACACCAGAAAGGCAGAGGGAGATTAGGGAAGTAAACAAGTGGCTGAGGACCTGGTGTAGTAAGGAGGGGTTTGGGTTCCTGGAGGACTGGGCCGACTTCTCAGTTGGTCACCAGTACTATAGAAGGGACGGACTGCACCAAAATGAGGAGGGTGCAGAATAGATCTGCTGGGAGTAAAGATGGCCAAAAAGTTAGAGGGGTTTTTAAACTAGGCGACGGGGGGAGGGTCCAGAGGTAGAGATAGTCAGCGCAGAACATAGTCCAGGGGGTAGTATTGGGGGGCATTAGTGATAGGTTGACTAAAGCACATAAACCCAAGGTAAGTATAGTAACAAGTCCTAGTTGCAATTTCAGAACACCCAAAGAGAGGATAATATGTGACCAGTCTAAGCTACGTGGTATGTTCATCAATGCCAGGAGCCTGGCGGACAAGATCGGTGAACTAGAGATACTGGTGTATGAGGAGGATTTGGATTTTGTGGGAATTTCAGAGACCTGGTTCAACAGCTCTTATGATTGGCTGGCAACCATTCAAGGGTATACCCTTTATGGCAGGGATAGAAAGGGTAAAAAAGGGGGAGGGGTATGCCTAGATATCAAGAATAATGTACAAGTGAATGTGAGAGATGACATCACTAAGGGAGCTAGGGAGGAGGTGGAATGCTTATGGGTAGAGCTCCAAAGGGATGAAGCTAAGGGGAAAATAATACTGGGAGTATGCTATAGGCCCCCTAACCTAAGGGAGGAGGGGGAGACAGACCTCCTATCATAAATTGGATTAGCAGCAAGGATGGGAAATGTTATCATAATGGGGGCTTTTAATTATCCAGACATAGACTGGGCGGAGGGAACCACACCCTCATCTCACCAGTTCCTAAATGTCTTGCAGGACAATTTTATGGGTCAGATGGTAGACGCACCAACTAGAAATAAAGCTTTACTAGATCTACTGATTACCAACAATACAGACCTGATCATGGATGTGGAAATACGGGGCAATTTAGGAAACAGCGATCACAGGTCAATTGGCTTCAGTATAAATCACACAAATAGGAAACAAAAGGGCAATACAAAGACACTGAATTTCAAAAGAGCCAACTTCCCTAAACTATGATCCTTGCTAGAAGATTTAAATTGGGATAAAATCTTAGGAACAAAGAACACAGAGGAGAGATGGGTTTGCTTTAAGAGCCTATTAAAAAAGGGCATTAGCCAGTGCATCCCAGACATAGACTGGGCGGACATTTTTTGAATTTGAAAACTATTTGAAATTGATTTGAATACCTTTCGAATCGATCCGAATTCAAATTCAAATCGATTCGAAAAAGAATAAACAAAACGAATTCCGAAAACGAATTAAATGAATGAAACAAATTTTACTAAACTAACTTATAAAAACAACGAATCAAAAAAAATTTTTTTTCGTTCTGCACATGTCTAATCTGCAGCACATCGCCAGTCCCAAACCCATTCCACACCATGTCCCCAGTCTACAACCAAATATGCACCAAGTCCCCAGTCTCCAACCAAATATGCACCATGTCCCCAGTCTCCAGCCAAATATGCACCAAGTCCCCAGTCTCCAATCAAATATGCACCATGTCCCCAGTCTCAAACCAAATATGCACCATGTCCCCAGTCTCCAACCAAATATGCACCATGTCCCCAGTCTCCACCCAAATATGCACCATGTCCCCAGTCTCCAACCAAATATGCACCATGTCCCCAGTCTCCAGCCAAATATGCACCAAGTCCCCAGTCTCCAACCAAATATGCACCATGTCCCCAGTCTCCAACCAAATTTGCACCATGTCCCCAGTCTCCAATCAAATATGCACCATGTCCCCAGTCTTAAAATATGCAGCGCAGCTCCAGTCTCCAACCAAATCTGCAGCACAGCTCCAGTCTCCCCGTCCCCCCCCCAAATCTGCAGTATAGCTCCAGTCCCCCCCCCAAATCTGCAGTATAGCACCAGTCTCTAACCAAATCTGTAGCATGTCTCCAGTCTCCAAACAATTCTTCAACATGTCCCCCCCCCCCCCAGTCTCCAGAGAAATCTGCAGCATATCACTATTTCCCAACCAAATCTGTAGCATGTCCCCAGTCTCCAAATCTGCAGCACAGCTCCAGTCCTTAACGTTCCCAGTCTCCAACCAGATCTGTAGCACGTCTCCAGTCTCCAAACAATTCTTTATATCCTATATATCCGCAACTGTTGCTGACTGGTAGTTGGTAATGGCCATCATGGACAATGCTTGTGCACCATCCATAATGTCTACTACAAGCCTAGAAATTTTCTGGTCTTCAGAAATATCATAAGCCACAGATGAGGCAGGAAAGTTGCACAAGGACCTCATACATTTCAGACAATGTAATTGTGCTGATGGATTTTATACAACAATATCCAAGTGATGAATGATCGGGAGAGGAACTCTTTCCAAAGGTTCCTGGCAAACTAGGTCTAAAAAGTGGCCTTGATTGGCACCTAATCATATTGGGTGTGCAAATCTTTGATAGTCCCTAATTAAAGGAAAAAAAAAAAACCTGTTGGCCTTTGGATTATGACTTTTTTATGATCAAATAAAAATACCGAACCTTGTCGTGCGGCACCACGGTCCAGTGAAATGCTTTGGTCCGCTTTGGCACGTTCAGACGTGGGCTAGGTAAAGGCGGAGGAAGGATAGATGGAGGGGGGAGATGTGGAAGTCCCATCCTTTTTGGAATCTCTGGAAAGCCATTTTCGTTCTTCAGTGGTTCTTTCACCGGGCTTGTATCATCCGAAAGTATTGAAAACGGTTTTGGAATACGCATTGGGTCTTTATAAGGCTCGGTAGGATCTTGCACCTTTCCCTTCGGGGCGGAGACTTGTGGGCTAGACGGCGGCTTTAATCGGTCACATGGGAAGTGTAAAGCCTCATACAGGTTATCCTGGGGAGGAGGACTCCGCTGACTCTGCCCACATTGTTCCTGGAGAAGGGACACCCAGTCGTCCCTCATTGTGAGGCTTTTTTCCACGTCTCTGTTGTGTTCGTAAATAGGTATGCGAAATCTTAGCGGAAGAGATATAAAAAAAAAAAAAAAAAAAGATATGTTATGTTTTTTTCAATCTAATAATATTTTTTACTAGAAATACACTTTGGGGTATATTCATAGAACAATTCCCAGAACTATTATTTGTCTTGTGAAACTGCATCTACTTTTACAGGGGGTAAAATCTAACCTTATTGGGCTATTTTCTCTCCAAGTCAAATATTTTTCAATCGCACAGAATAGCGTGAATTGGGAAAAGTACCACATTATGACCACTAGATGGGAGCATGACGATCCGAATAAATAAATTTATTTTTTTTTTCCATATAATCATCTGCTCCATCTAGTGGTCATAAGGTCGTATTTTACTGATTTATGCGGTAAGTTTGAAGGAAGGACATCCGACCTGAAGAGAAAATAGCCTAAAAACTTTTGGATTTTGCAGTCTTGCAGAAGAAATAGCTTTTCAACTTTTTTTGTTTTATTAATATACCCCTAGGTATCATACAGAATATAAAAGCTATGCGGAAATTATTAAGCTCTTAGTTGAAATGTTATAATGCAGCTGAAGCTAAACTAAGCTAGTTAAAAAAAAAAAGCACATTGCTGATAATACTACTACCGCTACTATTACTACTACTACTACTACTAATGATAATAATAGTATATAATTTTAATAATAATAATAATAATAGTATATAATTATAATAATAATAAATAACCATAACAGTATATAATAATAATAATAGTAAATAATAATAATAATAATAGTTATAATAATACTAATAATATTAGTAAATAATAACTATAATAATATATATAATAATAGTAATATGATAATAATAATAATAATAATAATAATAATAATAATAATAATAATAATAATAATAATATTAGTAAATAATTATATTTATAATAATAGTGATAATAATAGTAATAATTATAATAATAATAATAATAGGGGCACTGTAATGAAAGGGGCACTGTAGCATAAAGGAGCACTTTGATGTTACATGAGGTTACATAGTAGGTGAGGTCAAAAAAAGACACAAGTCCATCAAGTCCAACCTATGTGTGTGATTATATGTCAGTATTACATTGTATATCCCTGTATGTTGCGGTCGTTCAGGTGATTATCTAATAGTTTCTTGAAACTATCGATGCTCCCCCGCTGAGACCACCGCCTGTGGAAGGGAATTCCACATCCTTGCCGCTCTTATGCCGCGTACACACGGTCGGATTTTCTGACCGGAAATGTTTGATAGGAGCTTTTTGTCGGAAATTCCGACCGTGTGTAGGCTCCAATCGGACATTTTCTGTTGGAATTTCCGGCAAACAAAATTTGAGATCTGGATCTCAAATTTTCCGACAACAAAATCCGTTGTCGTGAATTCCGATCGTGTGTGCACAATTCTGATGCACAAAATTCCACGCATGCTCGGAATCAAGCAGAAGAGCCGCACTGGCTATTGAACTTCATTTTTCTCGGCTCGTTGTACATCACCGCGTTCTTGCCGTTCGGAATTTCCGACAAGATTTGTGCGACCGTGTGTATGCAAGACAAGTTTGAGCCAACATCCGTTGGAAAAAAAACATGGATTTTGTTGTCGGAATGTCCGATCGTGTGTACGGGGCATTACAGTAAAGAACCCTCTACGTAGTTTAAGGTTAAACCTCTTTTCTTCTAATTTTAATGAGTGGCCACATGTCTTGTTAAACTCTCTTCTGCAAAAAAGTTTTCTCCCTATTGTGGGGTCACCAGTACAGTATTTGTAAATTGAAACCATATCCCCTCTCAAGCGTCTCTTCTCCAGAGAGAATAAGTTCGGTGCTCGCAACCTTTCCTCATAACTAAGATCCTCCAGACCCTTTATTAGCTTTGTTGCCCTTCTTTGTACTCGCTCCATTTCCAGTACATCCTTCCTGAGGACTGGTGCCCAGAACTGGACAGCATACTCCAGGTGCGGCTGGACCAGAGTCTTGTAGAGCGAGAGAATTATCGTTTTATCTCTGGAGTTGATCCCCTTTTTAATGCCAATATTCTGTTTGCTTTGTTAGCAGCAGCTTGGCATTGCATGCCATTGCTGAGCCTATCATCTACTAGGACCCCCAGGTCCTTTTCCATCCTAGATTCCCCCAGAGGTTCTCCCCCCAGTCTATAGATTGCATTCATATTTTTGCACCCAAATGCATTATTTTACATTTTTCTACATTGAACCTCATTTGCCATGTAGTTGCCCACCCCATTAATTTGTTCAGATTTTTTTGCAAGGTTTCCACATCCTGCGGAGAAGTTATTGCCCTGCTTAGCTTAGTATCCTCCATAAATAATAATAATATAGATTGAACTGTTTATCCCATCCTCCAAGTCGTTTATGAACAAATTAAATAGGATTGGTCCCAGGACAGAACCCTGGGGGACCCCACTACCCACCCCTGACCATTCTGAGTACTCCCCATTTATCACCACCCTCTGAACACGCCCTTGTAGCCAGTTTTCAATCCATGTACTCACCCTATGGTCCATGCCAACGCACCTTATTTTTGTACAGTAATAATTATGATTATTATTGTTATATACTATTATTATTATTACTATTATTATTATTATTATTATTATTATTATTGTAAAAAGAGGATATATGATCTTGTAAATGACTTTAAAAATGTATAGCATTGAACAGGTATCTAAATACTGGTTATTGGAGCTCTGAAGCATGGAGCTTTCAATTTTAAAGCTGAACTAGTTAAAAAAAAGCCCACTGCTGATAATACTACTACTACTACTACTACTACTACTACTACTACTAATAATAATAATAATAATAATAATAATAATAATAATAATAATAATAATAATAGTAATAATAATAGTTTATTAATAAAAGTTTATTAATAAAATAATAATAATAATACTAATAATAGTTTATTAATAAAATAATAATAATAATAATAATTTTTATTATTATTATTATTATTATTGTAATAAGGGGATATAGCATCTTCTAAATGACTTTAAAAATATATAGCATTGAACAGGTATCTAAATACTAGTTATTGGAACTCTGGAGCATTTAATTTAAAAGCTGAACTAGTTAGAAAAAAAAGCACACTGCTGATAATACTACTACCACTACTACCACTATTACTAATGATAACAATAACAATAATAATAACGGTAATAATAACAATATTATATTAATAAATTAATAATAATAAAAAAATGTATTAATAAAATAATAATAATGATTATTATTATTATTGTAATAAGGGGATATAGCATCTTCTAAATGACTTTAAAAATGTATAGCCTTGAACAGGTATCTAAATACTAGTTATTGGAACTCTGAAGCATGGAGCTTTCAATTTAAAAGCTGAACTAGTTAAAAAAAAGCCCACTGCTGACACTACTACTACTGATAATAACAATAATAACAATAATAATAATAATAATAATAATAATAATAATAATAATAGTATATTATTAAAGTAATAATAATAATAATAAATAAAAATAATAATAATAATCATAATAAGTATTATGATTATTATTATTATTGTAATAAGGGGATATAGCATCTTCTAAATGACTTTAAAAATAAATAGCATTAAACAAGTATCTAAATACTACTTAACGGAACTCTGGAGCATGGAGCTTGCAATTTAAAAGGAAAAGTAAAAATGTGTAAAAAAGAAAGTATTTTTCAGATAAAACTCCTTACTTCTTATTGCTCCCCTCAGTGCATCTCTCTCATTCAGTGACAGAATGAATCACCCAGTTTTTATTTTATGCTAGTAGAGAGCCATTTTAATCCACATCAGGCAAAATTACCCATTTTTATCATTTTAAAAGACCGCGCCAATAAATAAGCCTTTTATCTCATTTTCCTATCTGAATTTGCTTTCTTTCTGGCCCATTTACTCCCCAATAAAAAGGCAAAAATGTAATATTTCCACTTCACCGGTGACCATTAACTTAGCAAAGCTGCAAAGGACGTACCGTTATTGTTCTTCTGGCAGTCGACGGCCAAAAAAAAAAAAAAAAATTAGATATATATATATATATATATATATATATATATATATATATATATATATATATATATATATATATATATATATATATATATATCCTGAGCAAAATTATAAACGCAGCACTTTTGTGTTTGCCCCCATTTATCATGAGCTGAACGCAAAGGTCTGCGACTTTTCCTATGTACACAAAAGTCCTATTCCTCTCAAATATTGTTCACAAATCTGTCTAAATCTGTGTTGGTGAGCACTTCTCCTTTGCCGAGATAATCCATCCACCTCACAGGTGTGGCATATCAAGATGCTGATTAGACAGCATGATTAATGCACAGGTGTGCCTTAGGCTGGCCACAATAAAAGGTAGTTAGATAAGATAGATAAGATAGATAGATAGATAAGATAGTTAGATAAGATAGATAAGATAGTTAGATAAGATAGCTAAGATAGTTAGAGATAAGATAGCTAAGATAGATAAGATAGTTAGATAAGATAGCTAAGATAGATAGATAGATAGATAGATAGATAGATAGATAGATAGATAGATAGATAGATAGATAGATAGATAGATAGATAGATAGATAGATAGATAGATAGATAGATAGATAGATAGATAGACTGGTTGAAAGGACTGCTTTTGTGTGTGTGTTTAAAATCCTTTTAGAATGACTCCGTAGAATTAAAATATTTCATATAAATATAAAAAAAACAACCCCACCCCATAATCCCCCCTCCAAAAAAAGAAATATATATATATATACTGTAAATAGGCTGTAAAAAAATTCTCAAATCCGTTGTAACTTTTCTGACGTGCAAATAGTTCTAGATGAAGCTAAAAACATTATCAGATGGTTGTGCGGCTGTACTGGGAGGCCCAGTGCTGAATCTGACCTTTTCAGGCTGTGTTAATTGCTCGCATACTTCTGGCATGGGAGTTGAAGATTCGCCATGAACTGACTCAGCAATGTGTTGGCCGCTTCTCAGGATTGGTGCTGGTGGGGGGGGGGAGGCCACGGAAACCACCCTGCTCCCAGTAAGCGTCGGAGAACTTATATTTTTCTACAGCCTTTGCAGGTGGAAGACCGAGTTTTGGCCCTTTTTAATCCCCATAATGAGATGAAAAGTCAAACTTTGCTTTACCTTCCTGAGAAGAAGTTGAAACCCCCAACAGGTCAAAGCTCTCTGTGTAAATGTGGAACTTCAAATATAAAATAAAAACAAATTGTTTATGCATTGAAACTTCAAGTAAACGCAATCGATGCGAATTGGCCAAGATCGCATGTTCTCTGGCTATATTCTCTAAAGATCGAATGTGTGAATGACAAAAATTCTGCAATATAGCCTCTAGATCAGGGGTGTCAAACTCAAATTCATCGGGGGCCGCATCAGCAGTATGGTTGCCCTCGAAGGGCCGGTTGTATCTGTAGGACTATGTATATACTCAGAGTGCAGGGGTCAGGAGTGCGCTACGTACAGAGTGGAGGGGTCAGGATTGCGCTACGTACAGAGTGCAGGGGTCAGGAGTGGGCTACGTAAAGAGTGGAGGGGTCAGGATTGCGCTACGTACAGAGTGCAGGGGTCAGGAGTGGGCTACGTAAAGAGTGGAGGGGTCAGGATTGCGCTATGTACAGAGTGCAGGGGTCAGGAGTGGGCTACGTAAAGAGTGGAGGGGTCAGGATTGCGCTACGTACAGAGTGCAGGGGTCAGGAGTGGGCTACGTAAAGAGTGGAGGGGTCAGGATTGTGCTACGTACAGAGTGCAGAGGTCAGGAGTGGGCTATGTACAGAGTGCAGGGGTCAGGAGTGGGCTACGTAAAGAGTGGAGTGGTCAGGATTGTGCTACGTACAGAGTGCAGAGGTCAGGAGTGGGCTATGTACAGAGTGCAGGGGTCAGGAGTGGGCTACGTAAAGAGTGGAGGGGTCAGGATTGTGCTACGTACAGAGTGCAGAGGTCAGGAGTGGGCTATGTACAGAGTGCAGGGGTCAGGAGTGGGCTACGTAAAGAGTGGAGTGGTCAGGATTGCGCTACGTACAGAGTGCAGGGGTTAGGAATGCGCTATGTACAGAGTGCAGGGGTCAGGAATGCGCTATGTACACAGTGCAGGGGTCAGGAGTGCGCTACGTACAGACTGCAGGAGTCCGGAGTGGGCTACATAAAGAGTGGAGGGGTCAGGATTGCGCTACGTACAAAGTGCAGGGTTTAGGAGTGCGCTACGTATAGAGTGGAGGGGTCAGGATTGCGCTACGTACAGAGTGCAGGGGTCAGGAATGCGCTATGTACCCCGTGCAGGGGTCAGGATTGCGCTACGTACAGAGTGCAGGGGTCAGGAATGCGCTACGTACAGAGTGCAGGGGTCAGGAATGCGCTACGTACAGAGTGCAGGGGTCAGGAATGCGCTACCTACAGAGTGCAGGGGTCAGGAATGCGCTACCTACAGAGTGCAGGGTTTAGGATTGCGCTACGTACAGAGTGCAGGGTTTAGAAATGGGCTACGTAAAGAGTGGAGGGGTCAGGATTGCGCTACGTACAGAGTGCAGGGGTCAGGATTGTGCTACGTACAGAGTGCAGGGGTCAGGATTGTGCTACATACAGAGTGCAGGGGTCAGGATTGCGCTACATACAGAGTGCAGGGGTCAGGATTGCACTACGTACAGAGTGCAGGGGTCAGGATTGTGCTACATACAGAGTGCAGGGGTCAGGAATGCGCCCCAAGTTTCCTCACATCTGTTCTCTCTCTCCTACCTTCCTACCTGGCCCAGCTCTGGTACCTCCCTGTATAGGCGGCTCCCTCCCTTTGTATTGGGCTATAGTTAGTAGCTTCCTGTTTATTGGGCTATATATGGTACCTCCCTCTGTGGGCGGATCTCTGTGTTTAGTATCAGTACTCAGTTTTGCTATGTTTTTTTTCACCATCACTTCAAAATAAGCAGCACACACTTCATCAACACAAGTGCTTTAAAAGCCCTCAGGACGCAGCCCGCTGGATGGGGGAAAAAAACAAAAAACAGAGTTGTCAGCAATCTCTGCCACTATGCAAGAAAAATGTCACGAAAGACGTCACTATGCAAGAAAAAAATGTAACTATGCAAAGAATGCCACTGTGCACGAAAGACGTCACTATGCAAGAAAAATGCCACTATGCAAAAACCTGGCGTCGCTGGAGGGATTAGGGAGGCGAGAGAGCAGAGGCGGGGTTGGAGGCGGGGACAGGGCAGCGGCCGAGACAGGGCGGCATCGTTGGCTGAGGAAAAGCTGAGGGAGGCGGGGGTGGAGGCGAAGACAGGGTGGAGGCGAATGTTTTCTTGTTGCCTGGGATACCTGGCAGAGGGCCACATGACAAGGCCTGGCTGGCCGGATTCGGCCCGCGGGCCTTGTGTTTGCCACCTGTGCTCTAGATGGAGCTACTATGGAGCTATGGATTACTTCCTGTGATAGTCAGCACCATCTAGTGGCCATAATGCAGTATTTTCCCCATTCACTCAATGTGTAGAGAATATAGCCTGAGAACATTTAGCTTGCCCCATTCGCACAGAGCAAATATATATGTAATTTTTAATGAATGAACACCTTTGCAAATTTTTTTTTTTTATACATCCCAAACTGAACCTTCCCATTGCCAGAGAATGTAAACCCAGCCATACCTTACATTCTACTCCATCAGTTGTTTCAAATGCACTCCTCCTGTACCCAGCCTGTAGTTACTGATATGCAGATTTTGACTTTTTGACTTTTTATCATTGTGCCTGTCATGGGAAGGGCGGTGCCTGTCATGGAAAGGTTGATGCCTGTCATTGGAAGGGTGGTGCCTATCATAGGAAGGGCGGTGCCTGTCATAGGAAGGGCGGTGCCTGTCATGGGAAGGGCGGTGCATGTCATAGGAAGGGCGGTGCCTGTCATAGGAAGGGTGGTGCCTATCATAGGAAGGGTGGTGCCTGTCATAGGAAGGGCGGTGCCTGTCATAGGAAGGGCGGTGCCTGTCATGGGAAGGGTGGTGCCTGTCATGGGAAGGGTGGTGCCTGTCATAGGAAGGGTGGTGCCTGTCATGGGAAGGGTGGTGCCTGTCATAGGAAGGGTGGTGTCTGTCATGGGAAGGGTGGTGCCTGTCATAGGAAGGGTAGTGCCTGTCATAGGAAGGGTGGTGCCTGTCATGGGAAGGGTGGTGCCTGTCATAGGAAGGGCGGTGTCTGTCATAGGAAGGGCGGTGCCTGTCATTGGAAGGGTGGTGCCTGTCATGGAGGGGTGGTGCCTGTCATGGGAAGGGCAGTGCCTATTCTAGGAAGGGTGGTGCCTGTCATAGGAAGGGTGGTGCCTGTCATAGGAAGGGTGGTGCCTGTCATGGGAAGGGTGGTGCCTGTCTTAGGAAGGGTGGTGCCTGTCATAGGAAGGGTGGTGCCTGTCATGGGAAGGGTGGTGCCTGTCATGGGAAGGGTGGTGCCTGTCATAGGAAGGGTGGTGCCTGTCATAGGAAGGGTGGTGCCTGTCATGGGAAGGGTGGTGCCTGTCATAGGAAGGGTGGTGCCTGTCATGGGAAGGGTGGTGCCTGTCATGGGAAGGGTGGTGCCTGTCATAGGAAGGGTGGTGCCTGTCATGGGAAGGGTGGTGCCTGTCATAGGAAGGGCGGTGTCTGTCATAGGAAGGGCGGTGCCTGTCATTGGAAGGGTGGTGCCTGTCATAGAGGGGTGGTGCCTGTCATGGGAAGGGCAGTGCCTATTATAGGAAGGGTGGTGCCTGTCATAGGAAGGGTGGTGCCTGTCATAGGAAGGGTGGTGCCTGTCATGCAGTCAGTGACTGAATTTCTCCTTCTCTATGCTGTGCAGAAGTTAAAATGGTTGCATAATGTGAGAGATCCAATTACCATTTTTGGCAGTTTTTGGCCATACTGTATTAAAAGTTTTAATTGTACTAAAATTTTGGCAAAAATCTGGAGATTTCTATGAAATTTTGCCATTTCGTCAAGATGTGTTGGGGTCTAAAAAAGAATAAACTTTTTTTTTTTTCCAAGGGTACAACGGTCTTTAATTGGCTCCTGAGAATCCCTGCTCAGCTATCCTAGACCTCTTCTGTCAAAAATGAACCTCATTAGCCTCATTATTTTACATTTTATTCAGAAAGAAAAAAAAAAATCACAGATAAAAAGGAAATAACGTAATTAAAAAAACTTTAAGAAAAAACCTACCTGAGACATATCCAAAAACACACAAAAAAAAAAAAAAAAAAAAATTAATTAAGGAGTAGATTTATGCATTTATTTTTTTTTGCAAAGAAACTATTCCTGGGTAAAATTGATAGTCTTTTCTTTTCCTCGACAAGAGTTTGTCGAAATCTGGAATTTTGCAGTAAAATCCTAGATGCACCCAAAAACCCACGCCCTCTAAGTAAAATAAAAAAGAAAGTCAATTTATTTAATTTTTTGTTTTTTTCTTTTTGTTCAAAGCAACTATGTTTAGATGAAATTGATCATTTTCTCCTGACTAACTTTGTAAAAAAGGCAAAATCTTTAATTTTGCAGTGAGATTGTGGATACAACCAAAAACACACGTCCTCTAAGTAAAATAAAAAAAAAATTAAAAAAAAGATATTTATTATGTTTTTTATTTATTTAATGTATTTATTTGTTTATACATTTATATTTATTTTTTTTGCTAAGAAACTATTCCCAGGTGATATTGATTTTTTTATCTTCAGGGAAACGTAGTGAAAGGCCAAACCTTAATTTTGCAGTGAAGTCCTACACACAGGACAGATTTATTTTCTCACAAAAGTGAGTACACCCCTCACATTTCTGTAAATCTTTTCTTCTATCTTTTCATGTGACAACACTGAAGAAATGACACTTTGCTACAATGTAAAGTAGTGAGTGTACAGCTTGTTTTTTCTTTTACGTTTTTTTCTCAGCTACGGTGTGTATACAGTGGGGGGAAATAATGATTTGACCCCCTGCAGATTTTGTAACTTTGCCCACTTACAAAGAAATGAAGGGTCTATAATTGTTATCATAGGTGTATTTTATTTGATAGAGACAGAATATCAACCAAAAATCCAGAATACAAACACATGATACAACCCTACCAACCAACAATAATTCTGGCTCCCACAGACTGGCTCCAGTAGGTGCTCATGTGGTAGACAGATTAGTCCTGTCAATGTAAGAAGGGGCTCCTAACGACAACTCGTTATGTGTATAAAAGACACCTGTCCACAGAATCTCTTTCCTCCATTCAAACCTCATCATCATGGGCAAGACCAAAGAGCTGTCAAAGGACGTCAGGGACAGGATTGTAGACCTGCACAAGACTGGAATGGGCTACAAGACCATCAGCAAGAAGCTTGGTGAGAAGGAGACAACTATTGGAGCGATTATTCGCAAATGGAAGAAATACAAAATAACCATCAATCGCCCTCGTTCTGGAGCTCCATGCAAAGTTTCTCCTCATGGGGTAAGGATGATCATGAGAAAAGTGAGGGATCAGCCCAGAACTACACGGGAGGAGCTTGTGAATGACCTCAAGGCAGTTGGGACCACAGTCACCAAACAAACCATTGGTAACACAATACACCGCCATGGATTGAAATCCTGCAACGCCCGCAAGGTCCACGTCCTCAAGAAGGCATGTGTACAACATCTGAAGATTGCCAATGAACATCTAAATGATTCAATGAAGGATTGGGAGAAAGTGCTGTGGTCAAATGAGTACAAAAATTGAGCTCTTTGGCATCAACTCGACTCAACGTGTTTGTAGGAAGACAAATGCTGACTATGACCCTAAGAATACCATGACCCTACAGTCAAGCACGGAGGTGGACACATGATGCTTTGGGGCTGTTTCTCTGCTAAAGGTACAGGCCGACTTTTCCGCATTGAGGGGCCGATGGACGGGGCCATGTATTGTAAAATCTTGGATGAGAACCTTCTTCCCTCAGCCAGAACACTGAAGATGGGTTATGGATGGATCTTCCAGCATGACAATGACCCAAAACATACCGCCAAGGCAACAAAGGAGTGTCTCAGGAAGAAGCACATTAAGGTCATGGAGTGACCTAGCCAGTCTCCAGACCTTAATCCTATAGAAAATGTATGGAGGGAGCTGAAACTTCGAGTTGCCAAGCGACAGCCAAGAAAACCTTAAGGATTTAGAGAAGATCTGTAAGGAAGAGAGGACCAAAATCCCTCCTGAGATGTGTGCAAACCTGGTCACCAACTACAAGAAACGTCTGACTTCTGTGCTTCCCAACAAGGTTTTCTACACCAAGTACTAAGTCATGTTTTGCTTGGGGATCAAATACTCATTTTACTCACTGAACTGCAACCCAATTTATAACATTTGTATCATGTGTTGTAAGTGGGCAAAACTAAACAATCTGCAGGGGATCAAATAATTATTTTCCCCACTGTGTGTGTTCCCCATGACTAAGCTCCAAGGGACGGAGCGAAACACGTTGAAGGTGTGGCCTGGCTGGGGTCCAGGCTGAGGTTGCCAGTCTTACATCGATCCTTAGGGACTCCACGGATGATCCTTTCCTTTGTACAAACAATGTGTATAGGGTAAGTGTAACAATCCATCCCTCTCTACCTTATGGGTCAAAGCAGGGCTTGACTTGTATCAGATGGCCATGATCACCAGCTAGGACAGTTTGTTTACCTACAAGATTTTTGGAGTCAGAAAACTTGTCTGAGAGATGTGAGGGTTGCTGAAACATGCCACAACATACCGCGCATGCGTGGCTCTGCTTGTGTAATTTGAACTGCTGAAAAAACAATATAAGGCAATGGTCCAAAAAAAGTGGTCACCGAGGGGTTAATATATTATCAGGGTGAGAGTTTTTGTACAGCATGGATAAAAAAGATAAAAAAATCTGTATCCCGGGGTCAGGTGTCACCCAGAACTGTTTGCTAAGCTGTGATTTCCATAATGCTGAATAGACGGCCTCCTGATTGTCAGGATTAGCAGTGACATCATTATCCGTCCCCAGAGAGGGAAACACACAACTCATTCCAAATACAAACTATGACAGCAGTCACACCATTGTTACATTGTGATCAAATATGGATTCATACCGGGGTGGGGGAGGAGAAAAGGGGGGGGGGAGTGAGAAATAGAGGGAGATAGAGGGGGGCAAGGTGAGAAAGAGGGGGGAGATATAGAGGGAGGGAAGGGGGGAGAGAGAAGGGAGGAGAAATTTAGAGACAGGAGAGAGGAGGGGAGAAAAAAGAGAAGAGTGGGGGGAGAGAAAGAGGGAGGGGAAATTAAAGAAGAGGGGAGGGGGGGTCAAATAGAAAGGGAGGAAAGAAATAGGGGGTAGAAATGGGGGGGGATGGGGGAGACAGAGAAATATAGAAACAGGAGAAAGGCGAAGAGAAAAAGAGGATGAGGGGGAAAATAGAGGGGGGGGGGAGAGGGGGAGAAGAACAGCGTGAGGAGAAGGGGGGGAAGAGAGAGGGGGAGAAATTTAGAGATGGGAGGGGGTGGGAGAAAGAAGAGTGGGGGGAGAGAGAGGGGGAGAAAAAAGAGAGGAGGAGAGGGTGGGCCCAAATAGAGAGAGGGGGGGGAGAGAGAGGGGGGGGGGGGAATAGAGAAATATAGGAACAGGAGAAAGACAAAGACAAAAAGAGAGTGGGGGAGAAATATAGGAGGGTGAGGGGGGGAGGAAGAAGGGGAAAACAGAAGGGGAAGAAAGGGGGAGAAAAACAGGATGAGAAGGGGGGGGCAGAGAGGGGGAAGAGAGAGGGGGGAATAAAGGAGGGAAAAGAAATTTAGAGACAGGTGGGGAGGGGACATATAGAAAGGGGGGAGAGAGAGAGGGGGTCAAAATGGGGGGGGGGGTTGAGAGATGGGGAGAAATAATGGAATATAGAGACAGGATAAAGGCAAACAGAAAAAGTCAAGAGTGCGGGAGAGAGAGGGGGGAGACATAGTGAAGGGGGATAAAAAAAAAGGAGGAGGGGGGGGGACAAATAGACAGAGGGGAGAGTGAGAGGGAAGAGAGAGAGGGGAGAGAGAGAAAGGAGGGGTAGAAACTGGGGGGGAGGTGGTTGATGGGGGAGAAATAGAGAGATATAGGAACAGGAGAAAGACAAAGAGAAAAAGAGAGTGGGGGAGAAATATAGGGGGAACGGGGTAGATGGGGGAGGAAGAGGGGGAAAAAAAGACGGGGGAAAGAGGGGGAGAAAAACAGGATGAGAAGGGTGGGATAGTGGAGGGAAGAGGGGGAAGAGAGAGAGGGGGAACAAAGGAGGGAAGAGGTAGGGGGAGAAATGTAGAGATGGGGGGGGTGACAAATAGAAAAGGGGGAGAGAGAGAAGGGATCAAAATGGGGGGGGTGAGAGATGGGGGAGAAATAGAGGAGACAGGAGAAAGGCGAAGAGAAAAAGTGAAGAGTGGGGGAGAGAGAGGGGGAGAGAGATAGGGAGTAGAAATGGTGGGGGGGGGGGGATAGAGGGGGGAAAGACAGGAGAGAGGGGAAGAGATAAAGAGAAAAATGGGAGGGGAAAGAAAGAAGTAGGAGGAAGGGTGGATAAAGAAATTGACAGATGGGAGAGAGGAGGAGGTGGGGGGGGGGGGAGAGAGAAAAAAAGAAGAGGGGAGGGGAGGGATAGAGATGTAGAGAGATGGGGGGAGAAAAAGAGAAGTTGAGAGATGGGGGGGGGGGGAGGACAGAAAGGAATGAAAAAGAAAAAAAGAAGATAGAGGGGAGAGAAAAAAAAGAAGAGGGAAATCTAGAGAAGTAAGAGAGAGAGGGGGGGAGAGGGAGAGAGAGGGGGGGGGCAGGAAAGGAGGGAGACAAAGTCAGGAGAAAGAAAGGGGGGCAGGAGGGAGGTGGAGGGAGAGAAAGAGAGAGAGAGAAGGGGAGGAGAGGGGGAGGGGAAGAGATTGAGAGGAGGGTGTGGAGAGGGGGAGGGGGGAGGGGGAGAGGAGGAATAGAAATGAAGGGGGGATTCTCTGTGTTCTTGTGTTCTTTTGTAATAATAGATTTGGTTGGGAAGAAGTCTAATAAATGTTTTTCCATATTGGTTGTGCGGAGGTAATGGAGGGGGGGGGGTGGGCTCGGTAGTCTATGATGTGCTGGTAGTGCAGTACAGTCACATCCCATATACTGTACATGGCGTTCTCTGTACTTTGTATTATCCTCCTGGAAGGAGCGCCACTGCTAACAAGAGGAAGGAGGAGCTCTCTGCTTTTATCCCTGACATCGGATCTCCTCCGCTTGAGCTGAGAGGCGTTAACTATTCCGCAAAGTAACTTTACAAGTCTTCTGATCATCTCCTGATATCACAATATACAAAGTAACATTTAGCTGGAAACCTTCATCTTTTGTTAATTATAAGCTGTCCTTGAGTTCCTGTCAGTGACTTTGTGCCTAGGCTGAGATGATGTCATTGGTCTGCTGCAGGCAGGAGAAAGCATTTCCTCAGTCTCCCCTCCTGCAGTGATCAGACTGTACATTGTAACTATGTAGCAAGTCACAAGATGAGGGGCTGCAGCAGGGGCACGGTTTTGCACACGTTCATGAAAGTCTATAGTGTTAATGCAGACTCGGGGGCTTGGGTTAGGTTTATATCAGGAGTTAGGCTAGGTGGTAAGAGTTCAGGTCAGGCATGTACTGGCCATTGGGACTACAGGGAGTTTCCCGGTGGGCCGATGGCTCAGTGGGCCGGTTTCAGTGAAAGCCTGTCAAAGTAATGGTTTTCTTGGTTCGCCCTCAACTTCACGCAGTGATGTGAGAAAGATGAGAAAAATACAGAGAATACGTGAAATAATAAAAGAGGTTAGTGAGGACTCCTTATGTTATGCTACTTATGTTTTTTTGCACAATTGCGTATAGTTTATATACTGTTTTTGTGCTTATTTGCACAATTAAAGTGGTCTGGCCTGGATGAAGTCCAGGGCCAAATTTTTATCCCAGTCCAGACCTGGTTCAGGTTGGCCGGCCTCACGCCAGTGTGTTGTGATCAGGGCCGTCTTTTACACAGGGCAAAAAGGGGCAGCTGCCCCGGGGCCCAGTCATTGTTGTGGGGCCCAAGGCAGCTTCCTCTTGAGCCTGCACTGTCTGCAAATAGTTGATAAGTAGATTCGGGAGGGCCCAAGAAAATGTTTGCCCAGGGTCAACGGCCCTGGTTGTGATATATCACCACAACCTAAGGCACTGCATTCTGAAAGGCACCCTAATGCACTAAGGCAACAGAGCTACTTACCCCCCTGGTAATGCAGTACAATGTATTGGAGGAAAAGAGTGGCCACTCCCACTGCAAGCCTTATTTTGCTTTCTTTTTTTTTTTCAGATAGGTGTCTTTTATTCCAGTGGTACTTACATGTACTTGTTAGCCTTGCTGTCAATGCAGAAGGTGGCAGAGGCGGTTTGGGTTCCGGAGGTCACTAAACATTCCGATAGGCTGACGCTGATTTTCTTCGGCTCCAGCTGCTGCGAGCAATAAAATACGAGTTCTTCCCGCTTCACCTGTACCAGGTATCTGTAAAACACAGCAAGAGAAATCCCTTATTCATCCGTCTATACAGTTAAGGAGTTGGGAAGTTGGCAACATGGGGCAACCTTCCAACTTCCCATCCCAAAGGTGGTCAACTATGTTACAAAAAAAAACAAAAACCCAAAAGAGCTGCTGGTGAATTTGGGCTTATTCCCCCAGTTGGGGCACACACAGCCAGGTGCATAGCATGTTCTCCATTCTTTCATTGGCTCAAAGGGACAGTCTAGGGGTGTCTTTTTTTGGTTTTATTGGAACATAGAACTTGGGCAGGGTGAGGGAGCATGGGATACCCCAGAACTGAAGAACTGAACACTTTAAGCCCTCTTCTCTTCTCTAGCTTACTGAGCTACACAAAAAATGGACCCACATAATCTATTGCTGGCAGGAGACTAGGACTTTTCCCAATGGACCAGAATAGAGCTGCACATGATCATTACCTTTGCGGGGGCCATGGTCAGTTACTCACACAGCCACAGAATCATTGTTTTTCTCTTTCCAATATTCGCCAGGCCCAATCCAGTGAGGAAGACATGAGCTAATACCATCATAGGACAGCTGGACACTTCCCACCCAATCTCCTCCTGGCTCTCTCCAGTGAACTTCTCCAGAGCCAAACAAACTCCAGGACTAAGCATTTTTCGAATAGGCTCAAAGCCTTAGCTGGGACATTGATGTCTTCTAGGTCAGTGGTTCTCAACCCTGTCCTCAAGTACCCCCAACAGGCCATGTTTTGGGAATTTCTCTTAATAGCCGTCCAAAATACAGAGCCATTGACTCTGATTTAAAGCACCTGTGCAAGGTAAAAGGAAAATCTGCAAACATGTCCTGTTGGGGGTACTTGAGGACTGAGGTTGAGAACCACTGTTCTAGATAACACATTCAGAAATTCTGCCCCCCAGTGGTCTCCTCCAGCAGGACTGGACCCAGGAAATCTGCCTCAGGCCACAGTATATTTATGACCTCCTTCACCACCTTCTGGGTACACATCCCCCAGAGATTGGCTGAAGACCCAAAAATTCAGGCTGCTTCCTCTGTTCTTCTTCCCACTGTAATTCTAGAATCTTCTAGAACACAGGGGGGGGGGGGGAGAAATCCATTAGTGACCTCCTACTGCCATGTCTATCCCTCCAGCTTCAGTTCTATCAAAGTCACTGACTCAAAACACGTACGCAGATTTCATTCCGGCTTTCCTGATCTGAACATTTATTCCGGGTCAGTGTTGATGCTAGACACAGCCAAGCAAACAGCATTTTCAGAATGGGGAGGGAGGGGGGGCAGCAATGCTAATCTCTGAATTTCTCTCAACACACATTTTCAAGACAACATAGAGACTGCAACTGCTCCCTTCAACATGCTAGTTGCCTGGCTGTCAGTCTGATTCAATGGAATCAGTATTAGGAACCAATGACCCACTACAATCATGGAGATCGGTCAATTATAAAGCGACAGCCAAGCAATTAGCATTTTCAGAGGCCCAGTAATAGCAGCCTTTGTGTCAGTCTGGATATCCTTTAACCACTTACCGACCAGCCACCGTCATTATACCGCGGAAGGTCGGCTCGTTCCTGCAAATCGCCGTAGCTGTACGCTGGCCCCTTTAAGAGCTGTAGCAGGTGCCTGCGCGCCCGCTGCACGGCGGGGGGGGGGGAGCTGGTGCACGTAGCCGGCGGCCGCAATGTCCATGGCCACCCGCGATCGCTCCACAGAGAGCCAGAACGGGGATCTGTGTGTGTAAACACAGATCCCTATTGTGACAGGGGAGGAGAGAGATCTGCTGTTCCTAGTGATCAGGAACAGCAATATGTCTCCTCCTCCAGGCAGTCCCCTCCCCCCCACAGTTAGAAAAACCTCCCAGGGAACACATTTAACCCCTTGATCGCCCCCCTAGTGTTAGCCCCCTTCCATGCCAGTGACATTATACAGTAATCAGTGCATTTTATAGCTCTGTTTGCTGTATAAAATGTCAATGGTCCCAAAAAAGTGTCCGATCTGTCTGCCGCGATGTCGCAAGTCCCACTAGAAATCGCCGTCATTACTAGTAAAAAAAAAAAATTATAAAAGGTATAATAAAAATAAAATAAATCTATCCCCTATTTTGTAGACGTTATAGACTTTTGCGCAAACCAATCAAAATACGCTTATTGCGATTTTTATTTTTATTTTTTACCAAAAATATGTAGAAGAAGAATACGTATCGGCCTAAACTGAGGAAGAAATTTTCAAAATCGTCGCTCTTTTTTTTTTGTTTATAACGCAAAAAAAAAAAAAAGGCATAGGTGATCAAATACCACCAAAAGAAAATAGCTATTTGTAGTAAAAAAAGACGTCAATTTTGTTTGGGTGCAGCGTCGCACGACCGCGCAATTGTCAGTTAAAGCAACGCAGTGCCGTATCGCAAAAAAAATGGCTTGGTCAGGAAGGGGGAAAATCCTTCCAGTTCTTAAGTGGTTAAGGGCCAGTTCACACCACATGCAGTCCAGTGCGTGTTTTTTTTTTTTTTTCCTGCATCAAAAACGCATGAAAAGGAGTTTATATGGTTTTCAATGGCACAGTTGTTGCAGTTCCAGAAATAAAAGAAAGTAGAACATGCCGCATTTTTCCTGCACTGGACTGTACTGGAACGCAGTAAAACATCAAAAATGCACTGAAATGCACCAAAAACGCACTGGAACGCACATGTCCTTATTTATGGCCGGTTCACACCACATGCAGTCCAGTGCAGGGTTTTTTTTTTTTTTCTGCATCAAAAACGCATGGATAGTAGGTTATATGGTTTTCAATGGCATAGTTCACACAAGTGCATTTCAGATCCAGAAAAAAAAAATAGAACATGCTACATTTTTCCTGCACTGGACTGTACTGGAACGGGGTAAAAATGCATCAAAAACACACCGGAATTCACCAACAATGCACTGCAGCACACATTTCCTTATTTAGGGCCAGTTCACACCACAGAAACGCAGTCCGGATGCGTTCCAGATGCTTTTCTGCATACGCGTTTTTGGCGCGTTGCTGATGCAGTCCAGTGCATTTATTACCTCCTTTTTTTTTCTTAACCTTACATAAGAACATGTGTGTTTCAGTGCGTTTTTTGATGCGTTTTACTGCGTTCCAGTACAATCCAGTGCAGGAAAAAAAAGCAGCATGTTCTACTTTTTTTTTTTTTTTTTGGAACTGGAACGCACTGGGACTGCAAGCACTGATGTGAACTAGAACGTTGAAAACCATATAACCTACTTTTCATGCGTTTTTGCTGCACTGGGCTGCATGTGACGTGAACTGGCCCTCAGCCCCGGTTCACATTGCAAATGGGCGGCTGGTTCATTTGCTTTTGAGGGCGCCTCAGTGTAGTTTTGGTATTTTACTGTCTTCACTTCTTAGCTCTGTAAATAGTTTCTGCAGCTTTAAACACCTGTGGGTGACTGAGGGGGGTGGAGTCTCATATCTTGGCAGGTGATTGGCTGGCTGGCTGCACAGGTGAGTGGTGATTAGCAGTCAGGTGGGCGTGTCTCTGCAGACAGGAGAGGTGAGATAGGAGTGGAGTGTGGAAGGTAGGTGGTACACATGGGGGAGGAGAGGTATAGAGTGCGGTATAAACATTGTAGCAGTTTTAGTTATTAAACATTATTCATCCTCATTATTCTTCCTATAATATGTGTGGGGATCACGGATTGGGACATGGATTTTGTGTTGGATGTGTGTAGTCGTGTTTAGTATTAGCTGTGCTTTTCCCAATACTGCTCGCAAAATTCTTTTTTTGCATTCTGGTGTCTGGATGTGGTGATTGCACACATGTCACAATTGCCTTACATAAAACTATTAATGCATTTTTGCAACATTTGTGTGTGTGTGTGTGGTGGTTTATTTTTGTATATGAAGTCCCAATTTGGCCTTTAACCACTTCAAAACCGGGCACTTTCACCCCCTTCCTGCCCAGCCCGATTTTCAGCACTGGCACTCTTTGACAATTATGCGGTTATGTAGCACTGTACTCCATATGACATTCTTTTTTATTTTATTTTTTATCTTTCACACAAATAGAGCTTTCTTTTGGTGGTATCTAATCACCACTGGGGCTTTTATTGTTTGCTAAGTAAATGAAAAAAAGACTGAACAATTTGTAAAAAAAAATATATATATATATAAATGTTTTCTTAGTTTCCGTCAAATTTTCCTCCTTCGCTGATGTGGCGGCACTGATATATGGCACGGACGAGGAGGCAGTAATATGTGGCACTTATGGGCAATGATAGGTGGCACTCATGGCATGGATGAGGAGGCAGTAACATGTGGCACTCATGAGATGGCACAGATGAGGCGACACTAATATGCAGCACTTATGAGCATTGATAGGCGGCACTGATGAGCATCGCCAATGGGCATTGATTATCTGTACAGGCCCCCCCCCCCCCCTCTGTGAGGAGATGCCACTGATTGGCTCTCCTCACACTCTGTCAGTGTGAGCCGCGAAGAGCCAATTACTTTTGATGAGACTCCCAATGGGAAATCATGTCTAAAGGGATGCACACCCTGCCACTTTCCTCATTCGAGCCCAGTCAAGTGATAATTATAAGATCGCTCCCCTTCACTCAGCACACGGACACAGACAAACAACTGTTTCTTCAGAATAACTAAAGGAAACGATCTGCAACAATGTTTGTTAAAATCCATGCAATGTACTTTTGTTGACAGATTAAAAAAAACCTCCCCCCTCTGGGTGGAGTAATGCTGGCCATACACTATACAATTTTCCTTTGCAATTTCCTTTTTAGATTTACCTTCAACTATATAGTGCAGTGGCCTGCCTGCATATAAATTGAAAGGGTTTTGGTTTTGACCTCGTATTATATGGTTTTGGTAAATCTAAAAGGGAAGTTGAACAAGAAAATTGTATAGTGTATGGCCAGCCTTACTCTTGTTTTTGAAACCATTTTACGCTACGGAAGTACCTTGGATTACGAGCAAAATTTGTTCCAGAAGAATGCTTGTAATCCAAAACACTCGTATATCAAAGCGAGTTTTCCCCTATAGAAGTCAATGGGAACTCAGATAATTCGTTCCACAGTGACTTCTATTGTATGCAGTACCATATGTGGCCAGAGGTGAAGAGGGGGCGCCAGAGACACTCGGGAACAGTGTGTTTCTGAATGTCACCGGCGCCCCCCCCCACCTCTGGCCAAATGCGGTACTGCACTACGCAGAGGCTTGAATCCTGCTCGTTTTGTGAGACAACGCTCGCAAACCGAGTCAGGATTCAAAAAAAATAAAAATAGCTCGTGTTGCGAAATGCTCGTAAACCACGTTACTCGCAATCCAAGGTATTACTCTATTGTGTGTTTCACTATTAACGCCATGCATGTTGTATGCCTTGTGATACCATTCATGTCAAACAGCTGCCAAAAAAGGTAAGTTCATCTTTTTCAGGAAAAAACAAAAATTAACAATCTTCAAATACCCCTCCAGATACTCCAAATATCAACCCCCCCCCCCCCCCCCATCGTAATGCTTGCAATGCCAAGTGTCGAACGTTTGAATTTTTTGAATGATTTCATGTCATGAGGATAAAGGAAAAGTTCCAAGTTGATGAGGAATCAAACCTGAGCGCACTCTATCAGAATCGAGGAAAATGAGTTCAAATAAACCCGTTCTGTCCTCATTTCATTTCGTTTTTATGACATCTGCGCTAATTCTCCAAACCTGCTGACGCCGGGGCCTGTCGTGGAAAAGCAGCCGCCCTTTGTACTGCTCCCACTTGTTCACTGTTTTTATTCAATACGTTTTTGTCTTTTTTTTTTTTTTTTTTTTTTTTAATTTATTGCATTTAAATGCGGTGAAGACGTTCCATAGAAATGTGTGCCCAGAAATTCTATGAAAAAATTCCTACCTGCTTTTAGAAAATAAAAGCGGTCACACATTGAAAAAAAGGGTCTTTGTATCCTGACTGCGAGGGTTATTTATTTTTTTTATAAATAAAAAAACATTTTAGTGATATGTTAGCTGCTATACAAAAAAATATCTTCCACTAAAACATAGAACAGTAAGTTATTAGAAAATAGTTGATGTGTCTCTCTGAGAATGCTTGGGGGGGGGGGGGACACTATGACTAAGGCTATTGCCGAAACGCGTCAGCTTTATTGTTTTATTGTCACTCTGATGTACCAATAAACGTCACTTCAAGGATTACAGTTTTGCCGGCTCTCCTTATTACTGGAACACTTAACATGTGTTCTTTGTGCATTTCTATTCATTCTAATTATCACCCTGACCTATTTAGTGTCCGCAGTGTTGGGGATCTCCATCAAAAACCCTCCCGCCTTTGCATCAGGGTCCCCATCTGGGTCCACTTTAGGTTGGGATACCAACCAGTGTGTCCCCCTCTTTACGTGAGGGTTTCCTTCATAGTCCCATTCCCCATATGTGCGGGGTATCCCATCAGAGCCCCCTTCCCCTTATGTCGGGGTGTCCCATCAGAGCCCCCTTCCCCTTATGTCGGGGTGTCCCATCGGAGCCCCCTTCCCCTTATGTCGGAGTGTCCCATCGGAGCCCCCTTCCCCTTATGTCGGGGTGTCCCATCAGAGCCCCCTTCCCCTTATGTCGGGGTGTCCCATCGGAGCCCCCTTCCCCTTATGTCGGGGTGTCCCATCAGAGCCCCCTTCCCCTTATGTCGGGGTGTCCCATCGGAGCCCCCTTCCCCTTATGTCGGAGTGTCCCATCGGAGCCCCCTTCCCCTTATGTCGGGGTGTCCCATCGGAGCCCCCTTCCCCTTATGTCGGGGTGTCCCATCAGAGCCCCCTTCCCCTTATGTCGGGGTGTCCCATCGGAGCCCCCTTCCCCTTATGTCGGAGTGTCCCATCGGAGCCCCCTTCCCCTTATGTCGGAGTGTCCCGTCGGAGCCCCCTTCCCCTTATGTCGGAGTGTCCCGTCGGAGCCCCCTTCCCCTTATGTCGGAGTGTCCCGTCGGAGCCCCCTTCCCCTTATGTCGGAGTGTCCCGTCGGAGCCCCCTTCCCCTTATGTCGGAGTGTCCCGTCGGAGCCCCCTTCCCCTTATGTCGGAGTGTCCTATCAGAGTTCCCCTTAGGCTAAAACCCCCTCCATCAGTCTCCCCTCTCCCTTTTACATCAGAGCCCCCTTCCCCTTATGTCTGGGCATCCCACCAGAGCCCCATTCCCTTTAGGTCAGGGTCCTTATTCGAGTCCCCTCCATCAGAGTCCCCCTTCCCCTTAGATTGGGGTTCCCAATCAGAGCCCCCTTTAGGTTGGGGTACCCATCAGTGTCCTCCCCATCAGAGTCTGCTTTCCCTTAGGTCAGAGTCCCCTATCAGAGCCCCCCCCCTTACATCAGGGTCCCCCTTTAGGTTGGGGTACCAATCAGTGTTCCCCCGCATCAGAGCCCCCTTCCCCGTATGTCAGGGTATCCCAACAGACCCCCCTTCTACTTAGGCTGAGGTCCCCATTAGAGTCCCCCCCTCTTACATCAGGGCCCCCCTTTTATCCCTAGGTCTGGAGTTCCCAATCGGAGCCCCCTTAGCCATAGGTCGGTGACCCCAATCGGAGCCCCCTTAGCCTTAGGTCGGTGACCCCAATCAGAGCCCCCTTCCCCTTAGGTCGGTAACCCCAATCAGAGCCCCCTTCCCCTTAGGTCGGTGACCCCAATCAGAGCCCCCTTCCCCTTAGGTCGGTGACCCTAATCAAAGCCCCCTTCCCCTTAGGTCGGTGATCCCAATCAGAGCCCCCTTCCCCTTAGGTCGGTAACCCCAATCAGAGCCCCCTTCCCCTTAGGTCGGTGATCCCAATCAGAGCCCCCTTCCCATTAGGTCGGTGATCCCAATCAGAGCCCCCTTCCCATTAGGTCGGTGATCCCAATCAGAGCCCCCTTCCCATTAGGTCGGTGATCCCAATCAGAGCCCCCTTCCCCTTAGGTCGGTGATCCCAATCAGAGCCCCCCTTAGGTCCGTGATCCCAATCAGAGCCCCCTTCCCCCTTACGCCAGGGTCCCTATCAGAGACCGTCTTATTGCTGTAAGGCCTGCAGTGTGGTTGTAGCGGCAGAGTGGGAGCCTTGAGGTGGAGAAGGTCTGGACAGAAGAGGTCCCATATTCTTCTGTCAATATTGGGGTACGTCATTGATTGCTAGGACATCAGTACATTTTCAAGCCTGAGTCATCTATGACCATGTTTACTGCTCATCCACCCAAAAGTAAACCCAACGAATAATGAAGACGGAACCTCATTGTGTTCTCTGAGTCTTTAAATGCATCATATTGCTAGTCGGGAGATGCGCCAGGAAAAAGCACCTTCAGTGGGAAACTGACCTGCAGCCCATCAAAATGCAGCACACACACAAAGTGCGTTATAGGTTACCAGGTTTTGTACATCACCACTGCATCTGTCTCTGCCTTACTTAACCTGCCCGTTTTATGCTGGTCACATTACAATAAAATAACAAATCCCAACATCTTCACATAAACAACCGGGGACTGGTCAGACCCTGTAGGTGGTCTACACAGCAGCACCCGTCTGTTGTCTAAGCCCCTCCCATCTCCTATCCTCCAAAGCACAACGGCATCTCCAAAAATGAGGATAAAGTAGACAAAGTGTGCTGAAGAAGGGCTGGGACAAGGGGTGGGTAGGAGGGGAAGCTGCCCTGGGCACTGTGGTAGCATGGGGGGGGGGCACCACAAGGAGATTGGGGAAGAAGGGATGTGTGTTGGAAGCAGGGCCATCTTTAACACAGGGCAAAAGGGGCAGCTGTCCTGGGCCCTGTCATTGTTGTGGGGCCCAAAACAGCTGCCTCTTGAGCCCTGCACTGCCCCCAAATAGTTGAGAAGTGGATTCAGGAGGGTCCAAGAAAATATGTTTGCCCAGGGTCCAATCAATATTAAAGATGGCCCTGGTTGGAAGGGGGCATTTGGGGAGCTGCAAGGGATAAGTCTTGTTCTAGGAGGGGAAATTTTGGAGGGGGAGTGCGGAGAGTGGTAATTTAGGGGAATTTGGGATGGGGGGGGGATACCCTGTTTCCCCGAAAATAAGGCCTAGCGTGATTGTCAGTGAAAGCTGCAATATAAGCCCTACCCCCCAAATAAGCCCTACCCTGTAAATAAGACCTACAAGGACTTTAACTAGGGCTTATTTGGGGGGTAGGGCTTATATTGCAGCTTTCACTGACAATCACGCTAGGTCCTATTTTCGGGGAAACAGGGTATGTACTAAGAGGGGAATTGATAGGGGTATAGGATTTGTGCTAGGAGGCTTGAATTTTCTTTTTTGGGGGGGGGGGGGGGATATTTGTGCTGGGAGGGTGTATTTCAGCAGTGGGGTAGATTTGTATTGGGTGGAGGGGGAGATTTATGCGTAGGGGGTAAGCATGCAGATTAGTGCTTGCTGTTTTTCTGGGAGGATTTTTTGCTGACACATATTGCTCATACATCTTGGGGGGAGGGGTGCAGTTTGGCATATTCGCCCCGGGCTCTAGTTGACCTTGTCCCGGCACTGAGTTGAAGTAACCCCCGAGACGAAAGCGTCCCAAGAAGAAGCCAGTCCCGGATTTGACTCTTCAGAGGAGGCAACTGAAAAGAAATGACTGCTTCACCCAAAAAACTGGCTTTTCAACCTTCAACTAAGGTGAAGACCACAGAGGAGGACTCTCGTTGACTCCGGCACGCCAGTATCACCAGACCGCGGTTGCTAGACAATTGGGATAAATGGCCTTTCTGGTGTAAACCGCAAATGTAGTGATGAATCAGACATAATCGCATGGCGCTGCGACTGGGCGCCATTCATCGTTAATTCATACTACCTGTATAGCCCCCACTATTGAGAGCCAGTTAGTTCCGACTGTGTAATCTCTAATGACTTTAGTGGTATGGATGAGTTACTACAGATCACTCTACGAGGCCATCCTTAGGCTGCTGAATCCAAATTAGAGGTGCACCAAATATATACACTATATTACCAAAAGTATTGGGACACCGGCCTTTACATGAACTTTAATGACATCCCAGTCTTAGTCCGTAGGGTTCTATATTGAGTTGGCTCCGCCCTTTGCAGCTATAACAGCTTCAACTCTTCTGGGAAGGCCGTCCACAAGGTTTAGGAGTGTGTCTATGGGAATGTTTGACCATTCTTCCAGAAGCGCATTTGTGAGGTCAGGCACTGATGTTGGATGAGAAGGCCTGGCTCACAGTTTCTGCTCGAATTCATCCCAAAAGGTGTTCTATCGGGTTGAGGTCAGGACTCTGTGCAGGCCAGTTACGTTTCTCCACCCCAATCTCGCTCATCCATGTCTTTATGGACCTTGCTTTGTGCACTGGTGCGCAGTCATGTTGGGACAGGAAGGTGCCATCCCCAAAATGTTCCCACAAAGTTGGGAGCATGAAATTGTCCAAAATGTCTTGGTATGCTGACGCCTTCGGAGTTCCCTTCACTGGAACTAAGGGGCCAAACCCAACCTCTGAAAAACAACCCTCAACACATAACCCCCCCTCCACCAAATTATTTAGAACAGTGCACAAAGCAAGGTCCATAAAAACATGGATGAGCGAATTTGGGGTGGAGGAACTTGACTGGCCTGCACAGAGCCCTGACTTTAACCCGATAGAACACCTTTTGGGATGAATTCAAGTGGAGACTGCAAGCCAGGCCTTCTCATCCAACATCAGTGTCTGACCTCACAAATGCTTTTCTTAAATGTTCCCATAGACACACTCCTAAACCTTGTGGACGGCCTTCCCAGAAGAGTTGAAGCTGTTATAGCTGTAAAGGGCGGAGCCAACTCAATATTGAACCCTACAGACTAAGACTGGGATGCCATTAAAGTTCATGTGCGTGTAAAAGCAGGCGTCCCAATACATTTGGTAATATAGTGTTTCGCTCATATGATGCAGAACTTTCCTAAAGAACTCTTTGAGAAAGTGCTGTCTTAGCGTGAAATGTATCAAACGTGTTTCCCAACAGCTGTGATTTAATAAAGAAGAAAAAAAAACTATTATCATCTCGGTGTCCGGTGTGACTTGTTTCACAGGTTTGTCAGGTTTTGGTGTAAGCAAAATGCAGCAGAGCTTGAAGGGTTTCGCCATGGAGTGTGAAAAGCATCTCCCATATTTCAACCAGTTTGTAATATTAGGTAACTAGCTATGAGGAGTGTTCAGCTTGAAGCACATAAGAGGTTTTACTTTGTGCTCGACATGTATCGTTATTAAAGTAACATTATAGTAGCCAGGGCTGGTGCAAGGATTTTTGACACCCTAGGTCAGTGATGGAGAACCTGGGCACCCCAGATGTTTTGGAACTACATTTCCCATGATGCTCATGCACTCTGCAGTGTAGTTGAGCATCATGGGAAATGTAGTTCTAAAACATCTGGAGGGCCAAGATTTGCCATCGCTGCCCTAGGTGAAACCTCATTTGGCTGCCCCCCCTGGCTTCACCCCTTTCCCCTGCCCATGTAAACTCCACCTTTTTTAATGAAGAGCCCATCAAATGCAGCCTCTCCAGCGCCCATCAAATGCAGCCTCTCCAGCGCCCATCAAATGCAGCCTCTCCAGCGCCCATCAAATGCAGCCTCTCCAGCGCCCATCAAATGCAGCCTCTCCAGCGCCCATCAAATGCAGCCTCACCAGCGCCCATCAAATGCAGCCTACCAGTGCCCATCAAATGCAGCCTACCAGTGCCCATCAAATTCAGCCTCACCAGCGCCCATCAAATGCAGCCTCACCAGCGCCCATCAAATGCAGCCTCACCAGCGCCCATTAAATGCAGCCTACCAGTGCCCATCAAATGCAGCCTACCAGTGCCCATCAAATTCAGCCTCACCAGCGCCCATCAAATGCAGCCTCACCAGCGCCCATCAAATGCAGCCTCTCCAGCGCCCATCAAATGCAGCCTCACCAGCGCCTACCAGCGCCCATCAAATTCAGCCTCACCAGCGCCTACCAGTGCCCATCAAATTCAGCCTCACCAGCGCCTACCAGCGCCCATCAAATGCAGCCTCACCAGCGCCTACCAGTGCCCATCAAATTCAGCCTCACCAGCGCCCATCAAATGCAGCCTCTCCAGCGCCCGTCAAATGCAGCCTCTCCAGCGCCCGTCAAATGCAGCCTCACCAGCGCCCGTCAAATGCAGCCTCACCAGCGCCCGTCAAATGCAGCCTCTCCAGCGCGCGTCAAATGCAGCCTCTCCAGCGCGCATCAAATGCAGCCTCTCCAGCGCCCATCAAATGCAGCCTCTCCAGCGCCCATCAAATGCAGCCTCTCCAGCGCCCATCAAATGCAGCCTCTCCAGCGCCCATCAAATGCAGCCTCACCAGCGCCCATCAAATGCAGCCTCTCCAGCGCCCATCAAATGCAGCCTCTCCAGCGCCCATCAAATGCAGCCTCACCAGCGCCCATCAATAAATGTTTGCTTGCTTCCATTCATTCGGGAGTCGGGACCTCCGCTGCCGCTGCGCCTCAGACACTATGTGCGAATGGAACGGCGGCTGCCTGCTGATGCTGAAACATAGTTGCTTGCTGCAGAGAGAAGAGCGTAGGAACCTCAGTGGCCGGGCGCCCTAGGCGGCTGCCTAGTTTGCCTAGTGATAGCACCGGCTCTGATAGTAGCAAAAATAAAGATACAATAGATGCGGTAGCTCAGTACTTTACAATGTAAAAAAAAAAAAAATAGCAAATTGGTGAATTTTAACCTGACTTGAATTTTTACCTTTTGGCAGCATTCATTGGCCATGAAGGGGGCACATGGGGAGTGCCCAAATAGAACACCAGAAGATCCAGCCGGCTTACATTTTTTTTGGAACAACTGCTGATGATGGTCCCCACCCTACGAGAGGCCAAGTAAGTCGTGCTTTTTTTTTTTTTTTTCTCATCTACATTGTTGTGATGTGCTGCAGGCAAATGGGTTAGGCAAATATTTGAAATGTATTTTTTAAGGTCAAAATGCAACATCCACTAGCAACTATAAAGGAGCAAAATAAACCGTATTTACTTTTACTGGAAACGTGAGCAAATCTCTAGAAAGTTCAGCAATTTTGGCAAAATGACTTGGAGTCAATGGGGAATGGAGAACTTGGTTTAGGGTGATTTTAACAGTGCAAATATTGCAACAGGCATTGCAGTGCACATCAAGTGCAAAAAGTAAAAAAATAAATAAAATGTAATTGAAAAATTTTATATATATATATATATATATATATATATATATATATATATATATATATATAATTTTTCTTTGTTTAGTAAAAAAAAATGTGTGTGTGTGTGTGTAATAAATGTATGTATATATATATATATGTATATATAATTTTATGTCTGTTTCATAAAACATTTGATTAAAAAAAAAAAGGAAAAATATCCTTGTGCACTGCTGCTTTTAAATGTTTTTATGGTATTCAAATTTGATGTAGATCATTGTATTGTTACAGTGCCTTGAAAAAGTATTCACACCCCTGGAAATTTTCCACATTTTTTCATGTTACAACCAAAAATGTAAATGTATTTCATTGGTATTTTATGTGATAGACCAACACAAAGTGGCACATAATTGTGAAGTGGAAGGAAAATGATAAATGGTTTTCAACATTTCTTACAAATAAATATGTGAAAAGTGTGGGGGGTACATTTGTATGGCGCCCCCCGGAGTCAATACTTTGTAGAACCCCCTTTCTCTACAATTACAGCTGCAAGTCTTTTTGGGGATGTCTCTACCAGCTTTGCACATCTAGAGAGGGACATTTTTGCCCATTTTTCTTTGCAGAATATCTCAAGCTCTGTCAGATTGGATGGAGAGCGTCTGTGAACAGCAATTTTCAAGTCTTGCCACAGATTCTCAATGTGATTTAGGTCTGGACTTTGAATGGGCCATTCTAACACATGAATATGCTTTGATCTAAACCATTCCATTGTAGCTCTGGCTGTATGTTTCGGGTCGTTGTCCTGCTGGAAGGTGAACCTCCGCCCCGGTCTCAAGTCTTTTGCAGACTCTTAACAGGTTTTCTTCTAAGATTGTCCCGTATTTGGCTCCATCCATCTTCCCATCAACTCTGACCAGCTTCCCTGTCCCTGCTGAAGAAAACCATCCCCACCACATGATGCTGCCACCACCATGTTTCACGGTGGGGATGGTGTGTTCAGGATGATGTGCAGTGTTAGTTTTCCGCCACACATAGCGTTTTTCCTTTTAGGCCAAAAAGTTCAATTTTGGTCTCATCTGACCAGATCACCTTCTTCCACATGTTTGCTGTGTCCCTCACATGGCTTGTCGCAAACTGCAAATGGGACTTCTTGTGGTTTTCTTTCTACAATGGCTTTCTTCTTGCCACTCTTCCATAAAGGGCAGATTTGTGGAGTGCACGACTAATGCCCCATACGCACGATCTGAAATTTGGCCAACAAAAGACAGATGAGAGCTTTTGGTCGGAAAATGCCATGTGCCGTGTTGTGTGTATGCTCCATCAGACTTTTGCTAGCAGAATTCCAGCCAGCAAAAGATGTAGAGCAGGTTCTCAATTTTTCGATTGGAAAAAGTTCCTATCTGAAAATGCGTTCGTCTGTGCAAATTCCGACGTGAAAAACTCCTACGCATGCTCGGAAACAATTCGCAGCATGCTCTGAAGCATTGAACTTAATTTTCTCGGCTCGTCGTAGTGTTGTACGTCACTGCGTTCTTGACGGTCGAAATTCCAGAGAACTTTTGTGTGACTGTGTGTATGCAAGGCAAGCTTGAGCGGAATTCCGTCAGAAAAACCATCCAAGTTTTTCCCAACGGAAAATCCACTCGTGTGTACGCGACATAATAGTTGTCCTGTGGACAGATTCTCCCACCTGAGCTGTGGATCTCTGCAGCTCCTCCAGAGTTACCATGGGCCTCTTGGCTCTTCTCTGATGAATGCTCTCCTTGCCCGGCCGGTCAGTTTAGGTGGACGGCCATGTCTTGGTAGGTTTGCAGTTGTGCCATACTCTTTCCATTTTCGGATGATGGATTGAACAGAGCTCCGTGAGATGTTCAAAGTTGGGAGATTTTTTTTTTATCACCTCACCTTAAACTTCTCCACAACTTTATCCCTGACCTGTCTGGTGTGTTCCTTGGCCTTCATGATGCTGTTTATTTACTAAGGTTCTCTAACAAACCTCTGAGGGCTTCACAGTACAGCTGTATTTATACTGAGAATAAATTACACACAGGTGGACTCTATTTACTAATTAGGTGACTTCTGAAGGTAATTGGTTCCACTAGATTTTAGTTAGGGGTATCAGAGTAAAAGGGGGCTGAATACAAATGCCCCCCACACTTTTCACATATTTATTTGTAAAAAAAAAATGAAAACCATTTATAATTTCCCTTCCACTTCACAATTATGTGTCACTTTGTGTTGGTCTATTACATAAAATCCTGATATTATACATTTTCCTTTTTTTTTGTAACATGACAAAATGTGGAAAATTTCAAGGGGTATGAATACTTTTTCAAGGCACTGTATTTCATGAAACCTGCACCAAACAAAACAATTCAATGCAAATTAAATTTAAAAAAAAGGGGGGGGGGCAGTACTGTTATCTGTTGCAAAAAAAAAAAAAAAAAATCAGAATTTTTTTTTTTTCTTTTCTGTGAAATAACCACTGCCCAGGGTTGTCGGGAAGAGGCCCTTTTCCCAATCAACATGGGGACAAGGTGCATGTTGAGGGCATGTGGCCTGGTATGGTTCAGGAGAGGGGTGGGCCCCTTTCCTGACCTGATATATATATAATATATATATAATATATAATTATTTTTTGTTTTTGTATGTCACATGGAAAAAAAGCAACATAAAAATGTAAACTGACGCAATTGACACGAAAAATATTTTTGTGCACTTTCGCTTAAATTCTGTTTTTGTTTTCCTATTTATTGATTTATTTTTATTCATTTTTTTTCCTTTTTATAAAATAAAAAAAAATCAATAAAACACAGATAAGAAAAAAAAAATTATTATTTTTTTCTTAAGACATGGGAAGGCTTTTTGTAAGGCATTTTTTTTTTCAAGCAGATAAGCAGACATTATGAAGAAATTGGAAGCAATCTCTGTAATTTTCCGACAAAAGCAATTTTATCAAAATCCTAACGTTAATCCCTGCTAGCGACCAATCGCATTCTAGTTAGCGCGGTGGGCGATGGTTTGTGATTGACTGTTATGGCGTTCTGCTGCTCGCTGTGACATGAAAGGCATACAAGTACTGAGCAATTGGTTTATCATAATTATTTATTACGCATTTGTTTAGAACAAATCTTCTGACGAGGTGGAAGATTGAGGTGTTAAGTCAGTGAGGGTGGAAAATTATTTTCTATAAATATTCTGGCTTTGGTCACAGATAGAAGGGAACCTTTGTGAAGCCGCTGACGCACGGCCGTCATTGTAATAACACCGGAGAGCTGTGAGGATAAAGATAAACAGAATGTTCCAGCATCAGGAACATATAGAAGATATAGGAGGATTCTTATGACCCGGACCCCCCAGTTATTGGATATTCTGCTCCGAGAACCGGATCAGATATTGCAAAATGTGATGCCCACAAGCTTCGTCATAATGGCATTTACCGAACAACATTTCTGTAATCGGTGGACTTTCTATAGAAAATAATGTCACCGCTCTCTCGTGAAGGGATAGGCTGCATTCTCAGTGATGTCACCGCTCTCTAGTGAATGGATAGGCTGCATTCTCAGTGATGTCACCGCTCTCTAGTGAAGGGATAGGCTGCATTCTCAGTGATGTCACCACTCTCTCGTGAAGGGATAGGCTGCATTCTCAGTGATGTCACCGCTCTCTAGTGAATGGATAGGCTGCATTCTCCGTGATGTCACTGATCTCTAGTGAATGGATAGGCTGCATTCTCAGTGATGTCACCGCTCTCTAGTGAATGGATAGGCTGCATTCTCAGTGATGTCACCGCTCTCTAGTGATTGGATAGGCTCCATTCTCAGTGATGTCACCTCTCTCTAGTGATTGGATAGGCTCGATTCTCAGTGATGTCACCTCTCTCTAGTGATTGGATAGGCTACATTCTCAGTGATGTCACCACTCTCTAGTGAATGGATAGGCTGCATTCTCAGTGATGTCACCGCTTTCTAGTGATTGGATAGGCTACATTCTCAGTGATGTCACCGCTCTCTAATAAATGGATAGGCTGCATTCTCAGTGATGTCACCGCTTTCTAGTGATTGGATAGGCTCCATTCTCAGTGATGTCACCGCTCTCTCGTGAATGGATAGGCTGCATTCTCAGTGATGTCACCGCTTTCTAGTGAATGGATAGGCTGCATTCTCAGTGATGTCACCAGTCTCTAGTGAATGGATAGGCTGCATTCTCAGTGATGTCACCTCTCTCTAGTGATTGGATAGGCTCCATTCTCAGTGATGTCACCTCTCTCTAGTGATTGGATAGGCTCCATTCTCAGTGATGTCACCTCTCTCTAGTGATTGGATAGGCTCCATTCTCAGTGATGTCACCGCTTTCTAGTGAATGGATAGGCTGCATTCTCAGTGATGTCACCGCTTTCTAGTGAGTGGATAGGCTGCATTCTCAGTGATGTCACCTCTCTCTAGTGATTGGATAGGCTCCATTCTCAGTGATGTCACCTCTCTCTAGTGATTGGATAGGCTACATTCTCAGTGATGTCACTGCTCTCTAGTGAATCAATAGGCTGCATTCTCAGTGATGTCACAGTCTCTAATGAATGGATAGGCTGCATTTCTAGTGATGTCACTGGTCTCTAGTGATTGGATAGGCTGCATTCTCAGTGATGTCACCGCTCTCTAGTGATTGGATAGGCTGCATTCTCAGTGATGTCACCGCTCTCTAGTGAGGGGATAGGCTGCATTCTCAGTGATGTCACCGCTCTCTAGTGATTGGATAGGCTGCATTCTCAGTGATGTCACCGCTCTTTAGTGATTGGATAGGCTGCATTCTCAGTGATGTCACCGCTCTCTAGTGATTGGATAGGCTGCATTCTCAGTGATGTCACTGGTCTCTAGTGAAAGACAACCCATATTGGTGATATGACTGTTTTTCGGTGTATGGCTATGTTGCACCTTCAGTTGTGAATTTATCGTCTATGTCTTTCTTTTTTTCTCTGAAGACAGTTTTGCATTTTCCCTTTTTTATTCGAAAAATAAGCTGTTTGTGAAGTGTCAGAACTTTACTGAGCCCTGAATTCTGCAGCTTCTAGTGCTCTGTATGACAATGGGCCAAAACAACAAAATGTAACCTTTCAATTAGAAGTCTCATTGCCTCATTACATATGCTATTCTTCCCTGAACCACACTCTGCTCTGGAAGTTCTCGGATGCTGTACAATATGATGAGATAATTCCATGTACTGTCTACAGGGAACAATTAGAAGTGGTTTTAATTATTTCTATTTTTACTGTCCATTAGGGAGACCAAAATGAAAGCCTTTTTTTTGTGCTGGGAACCACAAGGTCATAATCCCCGCCCTGCATGTTTAATTAGTCTGTACCATCTCCGCTGCTGTTAATTGAGTGATAAATGTAACATGTGCAACTTTGGTGGTGATTTTGTAAAGTCATTAATTCACAGACCGTTTTTCGCCCAGAGAAACAAAAACTTGATGAATATTTTATGCCGCTGTTTTCACTCTAAGAATGAGATTTGTCCCCCGAGCCGTAATCAGAACTTGTTTTACCATCGGTAATTACGCATCATCAATGTCCAGCCAACCTAAACTGAAAGTGACGGGATGGGATCGTGCAACGCTGCGTGCTGGAGACCTGAAATCCCATTGTTTTCAGAAAAAAATGGGTTTTTGCTGTTAAAATGCTATTTCTGTATCTTACTACAGCTTCCTGCTAGGTTTGACTCTGAGGCTTTTTTAATTCCAACTGGCATTCGGACCGTACAGCGAGAACTCCGCAATGAATCTCTTCCTTCTTCACAAGGGATTTCTGATTTTCTATACACCTTCTCTGTTGTTCTCTGTCCTCCTTTTTTTTTTTTTTTTTCCCTTTCCTTCCCATTCCTTTACTTTTTTTCTTTTTGTTTTTCCTTTTCTTTCTACTTTCACTTCCATTTCTTTGCTTTTCTGTTCTCTTCTTCTTTTTTTCCTTTTTTTTTCTTTCCTCTTCCCTTTCCTTTCCTCTTTTTCCTTAGCTTCTTTTTTCTTTCCCCTTTTCCCTCTCTCTATTTTCCTTTTCCCTTTCCCTTTTCTTTCCTCTCCTTTCTCTTTCGTTTTCTTTTTTTTTTCCTTTCCTTTTTCCCTTTCCCTCCCCTTTTCTTTCCTTGCCTTCCTTTCTTTTCTCCCTTTTCTTTTCTGTTTCCTGTCCTTGCCTTCCTTTCCTTTTTCATTCCTTTCCATTCACTTTTTTATGTTCCTCATTTCTTTTCTTATCCGTGCCTCCATTTCCTTTTCATACCTTTTTTCCTTATCCTTTTTTTTCCCCTTCCTCTCTCTCTTTTCACTTTTTCCTCTCCTTTCTTTTTGTTGTTCCCTTTCTTTTTTTTACCTTCCATTCCTTGTGTTTCTTTGCTCTTTCTTTTTCTTTTCTGTTTCTTTTGTTTCTGTTTCATTTCCTGACTTTCCTTTTTTCCTTTTTTTTTTTTTTTCTTTCTTTTTTTTCTTTCCTTACCTCTTTCCCCAGTCTTTTTTTGCTTTTTCTTCTTTCCTCTTTCTTGCATTTCCCATCCTATATCTCTTTCCACTCTCTTTTTTTCCCTTTCCCTTCTTTTTTGTTCCTTTCCTTATTTGCCTTTTCCCTTTCCTTTCCCTTCGTTTACTTCCTGTGCCTTGCCATGTCTTACCCTGCCTTTCTCCTTTTTCTTTTCTCTTTTTTCTTTGCATTCCCTTTACTTTTCTGTTTCCCTTTTCCGTCTCCTTTGGCTTCCATTTCTTGTCTGTTCTTTTTCCTTTTCCTTTTCCTTCCTCTTCCCTTTCCTTCCTCTTCCCTTACCTTCCTTTTTCCTTTCCCATTTCTCTCTTCTTTTCTTTTTCCCTTTCCCTTCTCTTTTCTCACCTTTTTCTTTCTCTTTCATTTTCTTTTCTCTTTCCTGTCCTTATTTCCCTTACTCCTTTCTCCTTTCCTTTCTCTTTCCTATTCCTTGCCTTCCTTTCCTTTCCATTCCTTTCCTTTTTTTGCCTTGCTTTTCTCTTTTTTCTTTTTGGTTTCCCTTTCATTTTCCCTCTTATATCTTATATTTCCACTCTTTTCTTCCCGTGCCTTGCCATGTCTTACCTTGACTTTCTGTTCTTTTTTGTTTCTCTTTTTCCTTTCCTTTCCGTTCCTTTTCTCTTCCTTTTTTTCTTTTCTCCTTTTTTTTTTTCTTTCTTTTCCTCCTTCTTTTTTGTTTTTCCTTTTTTTATTTTTATTTTTTTATTTTTTCCATTCATCTTCTTTTTTTGTTTTCTATTCCTGACTCTACCTCCCTTTTCCCTACATGCCCCCTCCTCTCATTTACACTCTTTTCCTCTCTTTTGCTTACCTTTTTTTATTTTTTTTTTGTTGTTGTTTTTTTTTTACCTTTCCTTGCCCCCCTTTCCCCTTTCCTACTTCCTTCCTACTCTTTTTTCCTTCCCATTTGTTCTTTATACTGTACTTTTGTTTCCTCCTTTCTACTTTTCTGTTTATTTTTTTCCTCTCTAAGCAAAGTGTATTCTCTATTTATTTTTACTGGAAATCATTTTGAGATCCATATAAGGTCAGGGTACCAAAAACACACGGAAGGTGCTTTGTGCCAGTAAATGGGCTTCCAATACTCTTGGGATTTGTTAGTTACCTAGCTGATCGTAGCTGCACAGACATGTAGTGAAGTGACTATGCTAAACAGCAGTAACTCAGAAAGCCTCTTATATCTTCTAGGGATATATTATGCGGAATAGAGTGGATGGAGAATGGCTGGGGGCAGTAAATTTATAGAGGAGAATTGTCATTACCCTCAGGTGATAAGAGGCTCACCAGACTCCATGTAAAGATCATTTTTGGGTGAGCTGGCACTTTTATCCTATGTGTCAATTAGAATAAATATGTTTTTCATACTTCACCCATCTGGCAGTTGGCTCATCATAAAGCTCCAACAGTCCATCAAGGATGACATCTGAATATTCGTTCTTCTTGACAAATGACTTTATAATAGATGTGTTACCATTCCTCTGTGCTTGCAGAATTTCATTCATAATCCTGAGGACCTGAGACAAAAGAGAGGATGTCATGCTTGGTTTTGGAGATTGTAAATTCAAGCAGATAATAGTCCAGTCCATACAAAATTGACATTTAGGTTAGAGATCTTGGTGGGTTAAATAGCCCTCTGGTTTGAAGTGTATCTGTACTTTACATGCAAACGAATTACCGGATAACTGCACAGATTATGTGCTCCTGCCCTTCCTTATGTTGTATATTGACAACACATATCATGCAGGAACAGAGCAGGCATAGCAGAACATGGAGTATGTTCTGTATTTTATGGTTCAGACCTAGGAGGAACATCTAAATTCAGCATAACCCTCCCTCCTTATTTTCCCTGCTGCTCAAACCCTAAAATGAATTCCTCTCAACTATTCAAACGCTAACACTTGATCCTCAGCTTTACTTAAACCCTAAGACTTCAACTTTGCAAGCCCTAAATCTTAATCCCCCCCTAAGGCTTAATCCTCCCCTCTACTCAACCCTTAAATCTTAATCCTCCCCCTCTACTCGACCCTTAAATCTTAATCCTCCCCCTGTACTCGACCCTTAAATCTTAATCCTCCCCCTCTACTCGACCCTTAAATCTTAATCCTCCCCCTCTACTCGACCCTTAAATCTTAATCCTCCCCCTCTACTCGACCCTTTTAATCTTAATCCTCCCCCTCTACTCGACCCTTTAAATCTTAATCCTCCCCCTCTACTCGACCCTTTAAATCTTAATCCTCCCCCCTCTACTCGACCCTTAAATCTTAATCTTCCCCCTCTACTCGACCCTTAAATCTTAATCCTCCCCCTCTACTCGACCCCTAAGACTTTATTTTCCCTGTTGCTCAAACCCTAAAATGAATTCCTCCCAACTATTCAAACACTAACACTCGATCCTCCCCTTTATTCAAACCCTAAGACTTAATTGTCCCTGCTGCTCAAGCCCTAAGACCAATTCCTCCCCTCTACTCAAACCTAAGACATTATCATCCATGCTGTTCAAACCCTAATGCTCCTTCTACTACAAATGCTACCAATTAATTTTCGACTCTTCTCGAACCCTTTACCTAATTCTTCCTTTTACTCAACCCCATACATTTAGGATGCAAATCCTAACATTTAATCCTCCCCCTAGTCAAACCTTAACTCTTAATCATCACTTTACTAAAACTTTTAAATTGAATCCTCCCCCTAGTCAAATCCTAACACTCAATCCACCCTTTTGCTCAAACCCTAGCACTTAAACCTCCCCATTCCACAAACCCTTACACTAAATCTGTTTTCTTCTCAAGCCCTAACACTCAATCCACCCCATACATTTGAATCTCCCCACCACTCAAACTCACTAATCCTTCCCTCTATACAAACTTTAACACTTAATCATCCCCCTGGTCAAACCTTAACACTTAATCCTCACTGTACTATAACTTTACACTTAATTTTCCTCCTGATCTAATCCTAACACTAAATCCTTACCCTACTCATACTCTAACACTCAATCATACTTCTACCCAAAACTTTATTATTTACTCCTCGCCTTGTCAAACCTTGAAACCTAATCCTCTCCTTCACTTAAATGAACACTTAAGGCTTACATAACCTGTATCCTAAAGCTGTACCTCCATACTTCCCTCATTTTAACACTATCCCACATACACAAGCCCCAACACTTCATAACAGTTCATAAAATTTTGTCTCATTAGTTAACCACACCCTTGACACTTGTGGGAGTCTCCCTATTCTGACCTTCAGAATCCTGCTTCCATCCTTTGATGATCATTACGTGCTGTGAGATCCCTTACACCCATATCAGAAATAGACACCACAGCCTCCTCTTGGTCAATAGGTGCAAAGGGTAGATGTAGCAACCAACCGAAAAGCATGGAAATTGGAGGAAGTGGATGCTAAGCACAACCAGGAATCTATGGTCACTATTTCAATCTTTAGGTTTTGAGGATCTCATGGCACATTAAAGGTTTTGTAAACATGCGACCGAAAGGTGCTGGCTCCAAAGAGAGAGACATATGTTCTCAGCAACTATACAAAACTGAAGTGCATTGAATCGATGCCACCCAGCAGGTCCACCCAAACATCTAGTGATGGAAGTCCTCTGCTCACCTTTTGTTTGTCGTCTGTGCTGGCAGCTTCAAGCTCATATTTTGGGTGGCAGTGGAACTCAATGACAAACCTCAGGCCCTCCAGGTCCTCGCAGGACTTCACCTGTGAGAATGGAAACTGCTTCTTGAGGTTGCCCTTTTCGATGTTGAATATTGTCTCGCTGTAGAAATCAATCTGAAACGGTGGATGTGAAAACATTAAGGAACGTTCCATCTTCTCAACCAAGATATATATATATATATATATATCTATACAAGTCATGGATGACTCCATGTGCTCACTTTTTTTTTTTTTTTGACATGCATCGAATTTTACAGAAACAGACTTTTATCATGTAGACTGCTTGTATAGTTTTGTTTCTTATCCGTATTCTGAATCTTTTGCCTTGTGGGAAGAGCTAAACATGCATTGCTTCTCGCTTAAGCCTGTGTATGGGACTAGAAGAAGAGTGACCATCCAAAACCATTACTATGCTCTGGGGGTTGTTGACTACCAGTCGATCGCGATCTACCTGTTAATTATGACTATGTGACCGGTAGATCGCAGCCCCACTGTGTAGCTAACTCCAAACCCTGCCTACCACCTATCAGACCTTAGGTCAGAGTGGCAATAGGCATTGCAGAACTGAGGGAAGTCCTAGGCTCTTCCGTGGCTCTGACGTGTCCTATGACATAGCTGAGGGGAGACCAGGGAGGACTTCCTTTACTCTACCAGATGAATCTGAGTTCCAGTGAGTGAATTTTATTGAAGAGGGGGGGGGGTTGTACTGTGGAAGTCTGGATTACTTACTAGTGACCTCTGCATTACTTATTCCTGAACCTTGCATTCTGTGTTATACACTATTAACCGCTGAACTCTTCCTTACTTGCTGTTGACCTCTGTACCCTGTGTTACATACTTCTGGCTTCCGAACTTTGCATTGATTACTTGTGACCTCTGTTCTTTTTATAACTGACCTCTGCACTCTACATTACTTACTCCTGAACCTTGCACTCTGTATTACACACTAATGACCTCAGAACTGCTCTATACGTCACATTCTACTGACCTGCAACTCTGCATTACTTACTCCTGACCCCTGCACTCTGTGTTAAACACTACTAACCTCTGAGCTCTGTCTTACTTGCTACTGTCCCATGTACTCTGTGTTACTTACTTCTGACCCCTGCACTCTGAGTTACATACTTCTGGCCTCTAAACTTTGCATTGCTCACTTTTGACCTTTGCTGTTAGAGTTACATACCACTGACCCCAGAACTCAGCGTTACTATTGACCTCAGCACTCTACATTACATATTACTGACCTCTGAACTCTACTTTACTACTGAGTGACCCCTGAACTCTGCTCTACTACTGACCTTGGCGCTCTGTGTTACATATTACTGACCCCCGAACTCTGCGTTACTAATGACCTCAGCACTCTATGTAACATATTTCTGACCCACTGTACTCTACACTACTTTTACTACTGACCTCGACCCTCTGTGTTACATATTACTGACCCCTGAACTCTCCGTTTCTACTGACCTCGGCACTCTGTGTAACTTATTACTGACCTGTTGAACTCTACAGTGCTTTTACTACTGACCTGGGCACTCTGAGTTACGTACTACTGATCCCTGAACTCTACGTTACTACTGACCTCGGCACTCTGTGTTACATATTACTGACCCCCTGTACACTATGGTACTTTTACTACTGACCTCGGTACTCTATGTTACATACTACTGACCCGCTGAACTCTACAGTACTTTTACTACTGACCTTGGTACTCTATGTTACATACTACTGACCCCTAAACTCTACGTTACTACTGACCTCAGCACTTGAGTGACATATTACTGACCCGCTGAACTCTACAGTACTTTTACTACTGACCTCGGTACTCTGTTACATACTACTGACCCCTGAACTCTACGTTACTACTGACCTCAGCACTCGGTGTTACATATTACTGACCCCCTGAACACTATGGTACTTTTACTACTGACCTTGGTACTCTATGTTACATACTACTGACCCCTAAACTCTACGTTACTACTGACCTCAGCACTCGGTGTTACATATTACTGACCCGCTGAACTCTACGTTACTACTGACCCCTGCACTTCGAGTTAAACTCTACTGACCCGTCCGTGAGCTCGGCATTATTTACTATTGACCTCTACACTCTTCATTACATACTACTGACCTCTGACCTCTGAGCTCAGGTACTTATTACTGACTTCTTTGTGGATTTTGTAGATAACGTACTACTGACCCCTGAACTCCTCAAACCTTTTTTTTTTTTTTTTTTTTTTTTTTACTTTTTAATGAGGCCGTGCAAGGTTATCTCCTTTTTAAAAAGTTTCTTGCACCCTTGTGACCTTTTTTTAAGCTGTCCTCAGAGAGTGGCTCAGCCTGTGAACAGATGGTACGTGGCAACCCGGACATATTTTGAAAAGTGGGGGGGAGAAGCCAAAAATAACAGAACGGTGAAGAGTAGTGGAACGAGTTGGCTAAATAAAGGTATAGCTGCAGTTTAGTAGTTTACAGCAGAGAGCTTGTAGAGGAAGATAACCGTACTTTGTGATTTCAATTCAGCTCACGGGAAGTGACAAGGACACTGAATTCCTGGCAGGATCAACTGATATTTTCCGTACTTGCTGAAAAATGCTGTTTAGAAACTGAATGCAGCCACAAGGTCTAAAAACCGGTCAGTTGCAAATTATTTGGGTTTACATGTCTAACTATGAGTAAACCCAACTATGAATTTGGGTTTACATGTCCTTTAACTATGAGCCACTTTACTTGAAAAGAGCTCCTCCAGTCATATTCTGCTTTCTATAAGCTGTGACCGGTGCGCTTTACTTACTGCCTCCGATAAAGAGAGTCTATAATTTATAGGGTTTGAATTTTTAATCTTTTATGAGCCTGCCAGGGAGGAAGGAAGAAGGGGTGGGGGGGTGCAAGAAACCACACTGCCCAGTAAAGTCTGAGAAGTTACCTGCAGGATCCTCTTCTGCCACCTGTACCTGTACTTGTAGACGGTGAAGTTTTGCTGCGGCGGCGCTTTGCGATCGGCCGGGTCCTGGGGAGAGAGAAGGAGACGGGTTGACAGGCTGGAAGCATCGGTTCTCCTTACACAATGCGCTACCGGGACTGATGAATAGTTTATGGATGGAAGCGCAGCCAGGTCTCATCTCTGCCATTACCCCGTTCTGGTGATCTTAAATTAGCAGCTCTGAGACGCAACCCGCGTTCTACAGAGGACACCGAGAGAGAGAGAGAGAGGGGGGGGGGGGGGGGGTCAGCTGCTGACACCTACAATCTCACCGCATCACACGTGAATTTTTTTGTTTTATTTTACAAAACAGACGAGAATTTTGAATCCAAAAATCACCCGTAAACTGGTACAAGGTCACCTCTGTTCTGTAAAAGGAGATTCAGATGCCCCCGAGTCCGACAAGAAGGCCAAAGTCTTTTCTAAGTGTGTGTATAAATAAATAAATTAAAAAAAAACAATTATAAAAAATAAAATTATAACAAATTATTAAAAAAAATAAAAATAATAATTATCTATATATAGATAGAGATATATATATAAAAAAATGTAGTGTGTGTGTGTATATATATATATATATATATATATATATATATATATATATATATATATATATATATATATATATATATATATATATATATATATAATTTTACATACTATATAAAAATAATAATATTTTATATATATCTCCAGTATAAATATAAAAATATATATATGTGTGTGTGTATATATATATATATATATATATATATATATATATATATATATATATATATATATATATATTATATACATACATACAAAATATAGTAATATATATATATATATATATATATATATATATATATATATATATATATATATATATATATATATATAATAAAAATATAGAAAGAGAGATTTATACACACAAACTATATTGTCAAAAGTATTGGGACGCCTGCCTTTACACACACATGAACTTTAATGGCCTCTCAGTCTTAGTCCGTAGGGTTCAATATTGAGTTTGCCCACCCTTTGCAGCTATAACAGCTTCAACTCTTCTGGGAAGGCCGTCCACAAGGTTTAGGAGTGTGTCTATGGGAATGTTTGACCGTTCTTCCAGAAGAGCATTTGTGAGGTCAGGCACTGATGTTGGACGAGAAGGCCTGGCTCACAGTCTCCACTCTAATTCATCCCAAAGGTGTTCTATGGGGTTGAAATCAGGCCGGTCAAGTTCCTTCTCCCCAAACTCGCGTCTCCACTCCAAACTCCAATGCCAGCAGCTTTTTGCGTTCCATTTGGATCCATTCCTTTGCCACCAGGGACCATGGATGTCGGCCTGATTTACATGATTTCTTTGTGTATATCTTACTAAATGTGAGCGGATATTTTATTCTTTTTAATCAATAAATCTATACTATTGCTGCACTTAGAGGCGCCCTCTTGTGTTCCTTTGTTATAGTGGAGGAGTCTGCCTGCTTAATCACATGATCAGTCCCAGTACTGTAATTAGAAGCATCCAAACCCCCCCCACTATCCCACCCCCGGAATATCCCTATAGCATTCTCTGGCAGAATCTCCTAGCAAAAAGACATTGCAGGGGATGTCTGCCCTTTGAATTCAAGCTCTGTACCGAATTCTTGGGGCAAAAAGCGGTGAACCAATCACAAGAGCAGGGGGACAGACCTTCAGTGACCAGCAATAATAATATATATAGAAATGTCACCCGTAGGCAAGATGCGGAAAAGTAATTTTCAATAACCTCATGTTACAAAATGGCTTCTACAGATTTTCTTCTGTTTAAAGCCGGAGTCTTCCTTTATGTGAAAGTTATTTGGGATATGATAGCTGATAACCTTTCACCAGCCAGCAATTCTCAGCAAAAGATTTCGATAATAAAGGTCGTTGCGGCGGTTTTCCGTTATCGCGGACTGAAGATGGATTTTCACCGCAGTCGTTTCTCAGATATTTGCGTCACCTCTTGGCCCCGGACAAGGCTGGCTGTAAGCAGTGATTTATCTCGCCGCCGCTACGTCTGATATTATGTATGTGGAGAAGACAAGCAGATAGATGAGATTGTGTGCAAAATGTTTCTGCTTTATGCATTATGAGTTTCCCATTACTGTGGTGTTTGGTGATAATAGGACGCTCGGCGAGGCAGGTCATGTGACTGCTGACATCACGTCTTCTAAGACAATCCTCCTTAATTAAAAGGAGTCTAAAGTGGTTTTGTATATCATTTCATATTCGGGTTATGAATTTCTTAACCAAGGAAATTTGAAATATCGGATGGGAATATTCTGCATTTTCATATGTCGCTCACAGGAGGAGCCCCAGGCTCACTTTCAAGAGGAGCCCCAGGCTCGCTTTCAGGCAGAGCCCCAGGCTCACTTTCAGGAGGACCCCTAGGCTCGCTTTCAGGCAGACCCCTAGGCTCACTTTCAGGCAGACCCCTAGGCTCGCTTTCAGGCAGACCCCTAGGCTCGCTTTCAGGCAGAGCCCCAGGCTCACTTTCAGGCAGACCCCTAGGCTCGCTTTCAGGCAGACCCCTAGGCTCGCTTTCAGGCAGACCCCTAGGCTCGCTTTCAGGCAGAGCCCCAGGCTCGCTTTCAGGCAGACCCCTAGGCTCGCTTTCAGGCAGACCCCTAGGCTCGCTTTCAGGCAGACCCCTAGGCTCACTTTCAGGCAGAGCCCCAGGCTCGCTTTCAGGAGGACCCCTAGGCTCGCTTTCAGGCAGAGCCCCAGGCTCGCATTCAGGCAGAGCCCTAGGCTCGCTTTCAGGCAGACCCCTAGGCTCACTTTCAGGCAGACCCCTAGGCTCGCTTTCAGGCAGACCCCTAGGCTCGCTTTCAGGCAGAGCCCCAGGCTCACTTTCAGGCAGACCCCTAGGCTCGCTTTCAGGCAGACCCCTAGGCTCGCTTTCAGGCAGACCCCTAGGCTCGCTTTCAGGCAGAGCCCCAGGCTCGCTTTCAGGCAGACCCCTAGGCTCGCTTTCAGGCAGACCCCTAGGCTCGCTTTCAGGCAGACCCCTAGGCTCACTTTCAGGCAGAGCCCCAGGCTCGCTTTCAGGAGGACCCCTAGGCTCGCTTTCAGGCAGAGCCCCAGGCTCGCATTCAGGCAGAGCCCTAGGCTCGCTTTCAGGAGGACCCCTAGGCTCGCTTTCAGGCAGAGCCCCAGGCTCGCTTTCAGGCAGACCCCTAGGCTCGCTTTCAGGCAGACCCCTAGGCTCGCTTTCAGGCAGAGCCCCAGGCTCGCATTCAGGCAGAGCCCCAGGCTCGCTTTCAGGAGGACCCCTAGGCTCGCTTTCGGGCAGAGCCCCAGGCTCGCATTCAGGCAGAGCCCCAGGCTCGCTTTCAGTAGGACCCCTAGGCTCGCTTTCAGGCAGAGCCCCAGGCTCGCTTTCAGGCAGAGCCCCAGGCTCGCTTTCAGGCAGACCCCTAGGCTCGCTTTCAGGCAGACCCCTAGGCTCGCTTTCAGGCAGACCCCTAGGCTCGCTTTCAGGCAGACCCCTAGGCTCGCTTTCAGGCAGACCCCTAGGCTCGCTTTCAGGCAGAGCCCCAGGCTCGCTTTCAGGAGGACCCCCAGGCTCGCTTTCAGGAGGAGCCCCAGGCTCGCTTTCAAGAGGAGCCCCAAGCTCGCTTTCAGGCGGAGCCCCAAGCTCGCTTTCAGGCGAAGCCCCGGGTTCGCTTTCAGGCGGAGCCCCAGGTCCGCTTTCGGGAGGAGCCCCAGGTCCGCTTTCGGGAGGAGCCCCAGGTCCGCTTTCGGGAGGAGCCCCAGGTCCGCTTTCGGGAGGAGCCCCAGGTCCGCTTTCAGTTCAATAGCACAAGCTGAAGCTTGCACACTGACAAGTTACTGTATATAAGGGGCCAATCAGAGAGAGACAGTCTAAAGCCAAACAGCTTCTGGTTTGCTGTAGCGCAGCAGAGTTTTTTTTTTTTTTTTATATTAACCACTTCAAGACCGCAATACGTATTTATACGTTGTGGCTTTGAAGTGGTCTAACAGGATTATGCCTGAAGATATCCATAGCCCTGGCAGTGACGTCCGCTCCCGAAGGGGGGCAGGGGCGCCTCCCCCCTAACCCATGCACCCGGCCCCTAACACATGGATTTCAATGGGGGTTTTTTTGTAAGCACATGATTAGAGCCTGAGGCTCTAATTGACTTCAAAAATGGGTGGACTCACTCAGTTGTGTGACAATAGTAAATTAATATTTGCTATTGTCTTCCTGCTTCTCCTCCCGGCCAATGGGTCAAAACGATTTGGCCAAGAGGAGAAGGGATCGTATTGGCCAGTACCAGGGGTGGAGAGGATGTACGGAGAGTCCTCGGAGATGGCCTTCCTGATCGGAGCAATCTCTCTGCTCTGCATCGCCGTGTGAGTACCACCCGCAGGGGGGGGGTCGGGTGGTCTTGTGGATTGTTTGCTGCCCAGGCCCCCCCCCCCCCGGCTGGAGCACCAGCCACCACTGAACCCCCTGGTATTGTTTTTTACAGCTGGCCTCCTCATGGAAGCGTTCCAAATGGCCCCCTCACGCCACTCGTCTGTGTTTTTTGAGCTTACCGTTTCCGCCGGTTCGCCTGAGAAAAAAAAATATGATGATGCGGCTGGCTAGTCCCAGAGGCGATCAAAAGTAGATACTCTTTGATCGCCTCTATGGCCTTGGAGGACCGGGGCAACGTCATGACATCACTTCTGGTCCGGGCCGGAAGTAAACTTTTGTTTAAAAAAAAAAAAAAAAAAAATCTACTTTTTAAAAAAAATTAATCTTATGTTTTTTAAAGTTAAAGAAGAGATTTGGGGTCTTTTTGACCCCAGATCTCTCCATAAAGAGGATCTGTCATCCTTATTTCAATTATTATGTTTACTTTCCTTGTATTAGGAATAAAAGTGATAAAAAAAAAAAATATATATATATATATATAATTTTTTTTTTATTATTATTATAATATATATATTTTATTATTATTAATATATATCTATAATTATAAATTTTTTTGGGTTTGCAAAACTGCTGCGCAAATACCGTCGGACATAAAAAAAATTGCAACAATCGCTATTTTGTTCCCTAGGGTCTCTGGTTAAAAAAAAAAAAAAAGTTTCATGTTTCAGTGGTTTTACGTAACTTTCTAGCAGAAAATACTAATTGAAACCTGTAAACAAAAAGTGACAGAAAAAGTCTGGTCTTGTGATCGGTTTAATAAATAGATATATGGGTAAAAATCTGTCATAGGTCATTCACTTACAATACATTTCTGGTTGGAGCAGAAAGAAGCTCAGCACATTTTTGGGGTCTTCCACACTTTCAGGGACTACAAGTTGAGATTCCCTTTCCCCCCTCCCCCCAGAGGTTTTAGTATTTTGGGATAATGCCCTCCATCCCATCTACTAACCTTATTGTCGTTGGCCAACATCAGTGCTTCATCGATGTCTATCTCTTTATCTTTGACTTTCTTCAGGATGATCAGGAGCTCCTGCTGGCTGACCTGGAAGGAACAAGCATAAAAAAAACGATGAAATAATTTTATTGTAGCGCCATAGCTCCCTCTGTTCCTCATTCCTCCTCATTTGTCCCTCATTTTGGTCTGATCTATATAGTTGTATATAAAATTAACTTTTTATCTATGAAAAAGTGTTTTCCACCACTAACCATTTATCTGATTTCTAAATTGCTGCATTTGTAAATTCCAAAAGCCAATATAAAGGAATAGTAGTGGTAAAAAAAAAGGCACTTGTGGGTTTAACCAATCTTGAGGACGACCCCTTTCTGTTCCAACATGACTGCGCACCAGAGCGCAAAGCAAGGTCCATAAAGACATGGAGGAGCGAGTTTGGGTTGGGGGAACTTGACTGGCCTGACCTCAACCCGATAGAACACCTTTTGGGATGAATTGGAGCGGAGACTTTGAGCCAGGCTTTCTCGTCCGACATCAGTGCCTGACCTCACAAATGTGCTTTTGGAAGAATGGTCAAATGCTCCCATAGACCGGGGGGACAGCAACCTGTAGATCGCGATCTACCAGTAGATCACGGACAGGTGGCTGGTAGATCTCGGTCTGGGTTTGCTGTCCTGCCATTCTAGAGCATCAGATTGTAATGCAGAGGGACTACTTGTAAAGTTAGATCCCTCCTCTGTAGTGCTGATTCCTGTCCCATGTGGAGTGATACCAACTGCAATTCACCTCTTACCCGGGCTAGCAGTCTCCACAGTGGCACCAGCAGCAGGAAAGAAGAGAGATCTTCAGTGTGTGTTGATAGATGGTGAGGAGGCGATATGTTGCCTTCTCAACACCTGATTTGAACCCATGATTGTCATGCAATGCCAGCATTTGCAACACGGTAGTCCTGCAATTAGAGGGTTAAATCGGGAGTGAGGAGGCAGCACTGTGACCGGTGATCTTTGACTTCTCCCTTGTTGTTCAGGGTAGATCTCCACCTCTCTAAGGTTGCCTACCCCTGTGGCACACTCCTAAACCTTGTGGACGGCCTTCCCAGAAGAGTTGAAGCTATTATAGCTGCAAAGGGAGGGCCAACTCAATATTGAACCCTACGGACTGAGACTGGGATGCCATTAAAGTTCATGTGCATATGAAGGCAGGTGTCCCAATACTTTTGGTAATGTAGTGTATTTTATTCAACCTGACAATGTTACTATGTAACAAACGTAAATAGACATAGTTGTGGTTGAAGAAGAAGAGGATTGTTTTTATTCACTAACTTACTATTGTAAAATCTTTCTGAAATGTTGCAGTATTGTCCTGTTCCATATTTGCAGAACATGCCTTGCATGGAATTGTAGGTTCGTGAATCGTGATGTATAGAGGCTATTCAACAAAAAGCCACCTTTGACAGAGATGTGGGAGCCGGTATTTCTAGTGGAAAGGCTGCAGGTTGTCCCTTTCTCCTTGGCTCACTGTCTCCACCACACATGGTCCTAAATTTACTGGCGAGAGGGAATGTTTGTGCTGAGTCTCCAAACTTCAGGCCGGGCTTGGCAGACAAACCGTTCTTTCTATTTCTTTTCTGTGCCAGACCCGAAACGCAGGATATCAATCGATGGGCTTTTGTGAGCTGCAGCCAAAGATTGGCCAGAATAAAAATTGCAAGCTGAAGAGGAGCTGAGAGTTTAGGAGTCAGATCAATAGAAGCAAGGAGGAGAAAACAGAATATGCTAGGATTCCGGATTCTGGCACCCAAACCATCTTCGACTTAAAATTTGCAATCACTCTTAAAGGGGAAAAATTCCCATAAATTAATGTTAAAAAAAAAATATATATATATAATTTTTTTTAGGAAGGCCAGTATGGTGGCCTGAAATTATGGGAGGAGCCCGAAGGTCTACAGGTCTAGGTCTACAAAAGATTTGGGGGTGGAGCCCATAGCAGCGTAGTAAAGAAAGTCATACGCTTGGGCGGGCATACACATGTATATACAGTAATATATGTGTGTGTGTATATATCCCCAGAGAGCCCCCACCTTACATCAGGGTCCCCAGAGAGCCCCCACCTTACATCAGGGTCCCCAGAGAGCCCCTCCTTACATCAGAGTCCCCAGAGAGCCCCCCCTTGCATCAGGGTCCCCAGAGAGCCTCCCCCTTGCATCAGGGTCCCCAGAGAGCCTCCCCCTTGCATCGGGGTCCCCAGAGAGCCTCCCCCTTGCATCAGGGTCCCCAGAGAGCCTCCCCCTTGCATCGGGGTCCCCAGAGAGCCTCCCCCTTGCATCTGGGTCCCCAGAGAGCCTCCTCCTTGCATCGGGGTCCCCAGAGAGCCTCCCCCTTGCATCGGGGTCCCCAGAGAGCCTCCCCCTTGCATCGGGGTCCCCAGAGAGCCTCCCCTTGCATCGGGGTCCCCAGAGAGCCTCCCCCTTGCATCGGGGTCCCCAGAGAGCCTCCCCTTTGCATCGGGGTCCCCAGAGAGCCTCCCCTTTGCATCGGGGTCCCCAGAGAGCCTCCCCCTTGCATCGGGGTCCCCAGAGAGCCTCCCCCTTGCATCGGGGTCCCCAAAGAGCCCCCCTTGCATCGGGGTCCCCAGAGAGCCCCCCTTGCATCGGGGTCCCCAGAGCCCCCCCTTGCATCGGGGTCCCCAGAGCCCCCCCTTGCATCGGGGTCCCCAGAGAGCCCCCCCTTGCATCGGGGTCCCCAGAGAGCCCCCCCTTGCATCGGGGTCCCCAGAGAGCCCCCCCTGCATCAGGGTCCCCAGAGAGCCCCCCCTTGCATCAGTGTCCCCAGAGAGCCCCCCCTTGCATCAGGGTCCCCAGAGAGCCCCCCCTTGCATCGGGGTCCCCAGAGAGCCCCCCCCTTGCATCAGGGTCCCCAGAGAGCCCCCCCTTGCATCAGGGTCCCCAGAGAGCCCCCCCCTTGCATCAGGGTCCCCAGAGAGCCCCCCCCTTGCATCAGGGTCCCCAGAGAGCCCCCCCCTTGCATCAGGGTCCCCAGAGAGCCCCCCCTTGCATCAGGGTCCCCAGAGAGCCCCCCCTTGCATCAGGGTCCCCAGAGAGCCCCCCCTTGCATCAGGGTCCCCAGAGAGCCCCCCCTTGCATCAGGGTCCCCAGAGAGCCCCCCCTTGCATCAGGGTCCCCAGAGAGCCCCCCCTTGCATCAGGGTCCCCAGAGAGCCCCCCCTTGCATCAGGGTCCCCAGAGAGCCCCCCTTGCATCAGGGTCCCCAGAGAGCCCCCCTTTGCATCAGGGTCCCCAGAGAGCCCCCCCTTGCATCAGGGTCCCCAGAGCCCCCCCTTGCATCAGGGTCCCCAGAGAGCCCCCCCTTGCATCAGGGTCCCCAGAGAGCCCCCCCCTTGCATCAGGGTCCCCAGAGAGCCCCCCCCTTGCATCAGGGTCCCCGGAGAGCCCCCCCTTGCATCTGGGTCCCCAGAGAGCCCCCCCTTGCATCAGGGTCCCCAGAGAGCCCCCCCTTGCATCAGGGTCCCCAGAGAGCCCCCCCTTGCATCAGGGTCCCTAGAGAGCCCCCCTTTGCATCAGGGTCCCCAGAGAGCCCCCCCTTGCATCAGGGTCCCCAGAGAGCCCCCCCTTGCATCAGGGTCCCCAGAGAGCCCCCCCTTGCATCAGAGTCCCCAGAGAGCCCCCCCTTGCATCAGGGACCCCAGAGAGCCCCCCCTTGCATCAGGGTCCCCAGAGAGCCCCCCTTGCATCAGGGTCCCCAGAGAGCCCCCCCTTGCATCAGGGTCCCCAGAGAGCCCCCCCTTGCATCAGGGTCCCCAGAGAGCCCCCCCTTGCATCAGGGTCCCCAGAGAGCCCCCCTTGCATCAGGGTCCCCAGAGAGCCCCCTCTTAAATCAGGGTCCCCAGAGAGCCTCTCCCTTTAAAATAGGGTCCCCAGAGAGCTTCCTCCTTGCATCAGGGTCCCCAGAGAGCCCCCCACTTACATCAGACCCCTGCAGAGACTCGGGGCTATGGGCCCCAGATTCGGGGCTAAGGCCCCAAAAGCCACCCCCTAGCGACTCCACTGCCACCCACGTTGGTCAGTGTCGGTTCCAGTGCGCAGTACTACGACACCAGTCCGACTTTGCTAACTCGCTGCACGCTCGTGAGATCACCAACAGCCGATCCGAATCTAGTCACAGCTTCGGCACTACTCTTCGGATCCTCGGCAAACACAAGCCCCTTCAACCACCATCACCATCGGTCGATCCGAGCCCAGTCATATCATTGGCACTACGATTCGGATCCGACACACACAAGCCCTCTCGTCACCTCGCATCTACAGCCGATTCGAATCTAGTCGCATCATCGGCGCAACAATTCGAATCCTCGGCAACACAAACTTCACCAACCGATCCGAATCCAGTCGCATCACCGGCTCAACGATTCGGATCCCTCACAAACAACACCACCAGCACTCACACTCCAGCCCGGTTCGAACTAGTCACATCGACGATACGAATACAGTAGTACTTACAATTCGCATCCCCGACCTTCCGTTCTTTCATGCATAACCATACACAACTCACACCATCTATTTGAACAATGCTGCGCGCGGTCATTCCCACATAATCAAATTTTCGCTTACTTTGTTTCGCCTTCTAAAGGCTGCTTACTTGCAATCGCTGCAAGCATTTCTGCAAATGGCTCAAAACAGGCCACTCATCTCCAGTAGCAGCACGGCTACTCACCGATTTCTCAATCACTTTCCCCTTTCAGGTCCGTAGCGTTTTCCAGTTGGTCCATCCTGCACCAGGTTTGGACAGTATCTTCTTCAGGTTAAAAAAAAAAAAAAAAAAAAACTTGTCGAGGGCTTGCACCTCTTCACCAGGGGGCCAGCTTCTGCCCCGAACAGCTCTTAGCAATCCCCTTTTTCAAAAAATTCCTATGTCACCCCTACTACAGGTTTCCGATCGACCCAGTTCTCGACCCCAACCAAGACTTCACTACTAGGGCTTAAAGTCAGGTGCGTAGTTCAAAGGGTTTCCCCCTTTGCTTTTCTCTTAAAAAACATTCTTTCACAACATGTTTTTACTTCACATACACAATTTGACTTTCTCCTGAGGCGTTAGTAACTGTCACATAATTCTGTGCACTTCACTCTGTTTTCGAAGCAGGGGAGGACTGACCATTCGGGCTCTCGGGCACTGCCCGAGTGCCCCATACCACTAAGGGGCCCCATCAGGGTTGCCAGCCTCAATAAAACCAAGGACTGTATGTCCTGTTGCCTGGGGCCCCCATAATCTTCTCCTATTGCCCGGGGGCCCCATAATCTTCTCCTATTGCCCGGGGGCCCCATAATCTTCTCCTATTGCCCGGGGGCCCCATAATCCTCTCCTATTGCCCTGGGGCCCCATGAGTTGTCAGTTCGCCCCTGTTTCGAAGAGCGATCCAAGATCCTTCGCCACGCAGACAAGTTCGCCTAACGTCCAGCTTGCTGGCAGTGCAAGCGTTAGCAGACCGAACATACGTCAATAAACTACAGATCGCAACATTCCTACTTAGCATACTAGACTCTAGCTACCTGCCCCAGTCCGCCCTGGGGGGCTCTGGTTCATTAGTCTGTGCCGAGCACAGGACGTCACCCGAGCTATCGGTTACCTAGCCAGTCACCTCCTGGCTCACCTCGATTGTCATGCATTCTTTTGAGTTTTCTAAAGTCACACTCAACAGCGCTTGCACGCAAACTAGCTGTCACTACGCCTATCACTCCATGTCCTATCCTTTATTTTCTTCTGTTCTACCCAAACATCTATCCCTTTCTACCTTTGCAACTTAAAACATATGCATTTCCCCCTTTTCTTAGCTGACGCCATGTCGCAGGCCGACAGCGATGACTTCGCCTCCGCCCCGCCGTCACCCGGGGCAGGTTTAGCAAACGGCGGCTCGCAGTCTCCCAGAGCCTGGACCATCCCCAAGCTTACAGCAGAACTACGACGCAGGAGTATTCCCTACCCTGTGACAGCTAGGAAAGCTGAGCTCTATAGGCTGCTGTTTCCTTCGCCAGTGGCAGCCCAACCAGGCACACAGGCGTCACTGCAGTCAATCTCCTCGGCAGTTACTCAGCTGCACTCCTTGGTGACCACACTGTCAACAGCAGTCACCGACGTCCAGGCCAGAGTGGGAACCCTGGAGGTAAGTCAAGCTGCGCCCCCATCATCTACAGTCACCCCTGTCACCCCCATGCCTCTCCTTACAGGTACGCCCGACATCTGCACCAACGTCTTTTCCCCACACACCTCGTCCAAGCAGGCATCAGGAAGGACCTCCTGGATGGGAAGGACGTCAACTTGGCATCCCCCCTCATCTCATTACACGACTTGGCCGAAAACAAGTCTTATTCATGGGGGGACGTCTCCTTCGTCCTGAAGGCTAAAGACCATAAGCTTACCCGCAAACTCACTATTACGGAGTTTGTGCTGGCCTTTGGGATGCTCAGAGACGTACTATGCACGGTCAACCCCAACAGGAGGAAAGAACTGGATCTATACTTACATGCTGTGTTGGCTCTAGGTTATAAATATGGAGGATGCTCATTTTATGACTACCGCAGGTCATTTTCAGCTAAGGCAGCAGCCAGACTCTCCCAGTTCCAGGCAACTACCAACTGGAGCACCATCGATACAGAGCTGTTCTGTCGCCATTTCGCTGGCCTACGCTCCCCACTCTGTACTAACTGCCAGTCTTCTACCCATATGGCTCCGAGTCAAGTGGCAGATGCCTCCCCAACTTTCCCTCCATCTCTAGTGCCGCTCACAACCCAACGGCATTTACTCAGCTGTCCCAGGCAGACAGGTTAGGACGACCCATCCGTGCACTAGGGGTCGCAGCCATATGCAACAATTTTAACTTCGGGGGTTGCAACTGCAAACTCCTTCATATCTGCCTCGCGTGTCACAAAGCTCACCCCAGAAACACCTGCGGTATCAAACAGCTTAATTCCTCATGACTAGGCTGTGTGCACGTCAGATGGCTCGGGTTTTACCTCTCCTCACACCCAACACCTTCACTGGCTACCTTCCTTGTCCAGGGATTCACTACAGGCTTTCACACTTGACTTATCATACTCCCCAACACAACTCACGAGTGCAAGAACCTGCTTTCAGCCGCCACCGACGAGGAAGCCATCACCACCTTGCTGCAGACCGAACTAGACCAGGAGTACATGATCGGTCCCGTTACACATTCACCTTTCTCTGTATGGAGAGTCAGCCCTATCGGGCTTGTCAAGGGCGAGTTTTCAAATAAACTTTGTTTATTCTATGATTTGTCCGCGCCTCATTGTTCTCACATACCCAGTTTAAATTCCCTCATACCCTCAGAAGAGTTCTCCCTTAAATATTCATCTGTAGACTTAGCTATTCAATCTATCATTCGTGTAGGAGTAGGCGCTTGGCTGTCTAAAGTGGACATCTCGGACGCATTCAAGTTCTTACCAATCGAACCGTACCTATGGCGATGGCACGGAATTAAGTGGAAAGGCTCGTACTATTTCGCCACTTAATTAACTTTCGGCTCCAAAAGCAGCCTGTGGCTGTTTGACACATTTGCTCAGTCCCTTTCCTGGATCCTGTCACATCATTCGTCCTGCAGAAAGTGATTCACTACCTAGACGACTTCCTACTCATAGAAAAACCTGGTGAGCCCCCGGTAGATCTAAACAGCCTAAGGGAGATCTTCCACAATCTTAACGTGCCTATAGCAGAAAAGAAAGTGGAAGGCCCGGCCCAGATCATCACCTTCTTGGGTGTCATACTCGACACTTGTGCCATGCAGGCTAGCCTGCCCCCCGACAAATTGACCCGCATCAGGACGAAGCAACTACAATCCCTGCTTGGCATGCTTAACTTTGCCATAAGGATTCTCTCTCATGCCAAGCAGGGATTGTAATGATATATATATATATACACAGTATACCACTTACCTACTGGGCACTCCCCCCCCCCCCCTTCCTGCCCAGGCCAATTTTCAGCTATTACATTTGTATCATTTTTTTTGAGAAAAATAAAGCTTTCTTTTGGTGGTATTTAATCACCACTGGGATTTTTATTTTTTGCTAAATAAATTTAAAAAAAAAAAGTTTTGCTTGGCTAAGAAAAACTTTTTTTTTTTTTTTTTTTATTTAGCAAAAAATAAAAAAACCAGAGGTGATTAAATACCACCAAAAGAAAGCTTTATTTTTCTCAAAACAATTATACAAATTTAAGTGTTATAAAGCTAAGGAGTGTTATAAAATGTGTAAATAAGTAATTTTTTTCTCCTACACTGATGAGGCTGCACCGATATGCTGCACTAATGAGGCTGCACTGATGGGCACTAATAAGGTGGCACTGATATGGAGCAATGATAGGTGGCACTGATAGGCATTACTGATTGGCAGCACTGGTGGGCACTGATTGGCAGCACTGGTGGGCACTGTTGGGGCTGCACTGATAATCAAGACACTGATGATCAGTGCCCTGATTGCCAGTGCAGATGTCCCCTGTATGGATTTGCTGGTTTTCGGCTCCCCTCTCCTCACACACTGTCAGCGTGGATCACGTGGTAATGATGCGCCATGATTGGCCCTTTACCCCAATCTGTGGTCAATTGCGTACAATGTACGCAGCAATCACAGATCACTGCCAATGCATGCCACAGGGGGTGCGCAGGCGGTGCGAGCACGGGAGGACGACGTCTGACCGCCTCCCAGCATAGTGCAGTTACGCTGTAGCTGTCCTTCAGCAATGGGGTTAAAAACAAATAATGATTGTCTACAGGGATATATGGGGGCAATACAGAAGGTGGAGGAGCTTACAATCTAATAGGGTATAAAGGGGAATATAGTATGAGGAAGAACTTACAATCTACTACGGTGTGAGTGAGGATGCAGAAGGTGTAGGTGCTTACAATCAATTAGGATATAAGAAAGAACAGGAGGTAGAAGAGCTTACAATCTGTTAGCATAAAGAAGTTGGAAAAGTGCACGATGTGTTTGGGTATAGGGGAGGAAGCCGAATGTAGAAGAGCTTACAGCCTTTTAAGGTATAAGGGAGAAACAGGAGGTGGAAGAGCTTACAATCTACTTGAGTAAAAAAGAGAATACAGAAGGTGGAAGAGCTTACAATCTATTTGGGTAAACAAGAGAATACAGAACACAGAAGAGCTTACTATTAAGGTATAGGGAAGTAACAAGAGGTGGAAGAGCTTACACTCTATAAAGGAGCATTCAGAAAGTGGAAGTGCTTCAAATTATTACATATAAAAGGAGAATACAGAAGGTAGAAGCGCTTACAATCTATTAAGGCAGTGGTCTCCAAACTGCAGCCCGGGGGGGGCTGGATGTGGCCATCCACTGACACCAACAATTGGGCACGTGCCCTCCTATTGACACCAACAATTGGGCATATGTCCTTCCAATGAAGGAGCAGAATTCCTCCCAATGACACCAACAATGGGGCACAATTCTTCCCACTAACACCAATGATTGGGGCACTATTCCTTCCACTGACACCAACAGTTGAGCATATGTCCTCCCACTGACCCCAATGAAGGAGCACAATTCCTCCTAATGACACCAACGATGGGGCACAATTCTTACAACTGACACCAATGATGAGGCATTGTTTACTCCCACTGACACCAGGACATTTTCTACTCCCCATTGACCTCAGTCCAGGCTCTCACGGAGTCTGAAAGACATTATACTGGTCCTTTGTTTAGAAAGTTTGGAGACCCCTGTATGAGGGTATAAGTGTGAACAGAGGGCTTACAATCTCTTAGGGTAGAAGATAGAATAAAGATGGTAGAAAAGATTACAATCTATTAGGGTATAAACGAGCATACAGAAATAAAAGCACTTAAATTCTTCTAGGGTATAAGGGGAAAATGGAAGACCCTATAATCTATTAGGTTATAGGAGAGGGTACATGAGGTTTGAAGAGCTTACAATCAACTAAGATGGAAAAGGATAGGGATGGTAGAAGAACTGAATCTATCCCTCTGAGTTCTGGAAGCTTTTTTTTTTTTGTTTTTGTTTTTTTGGCTACACAGAGAACAGTGCTTTTGGAGAAGGTAGATAAAGTCAGCATTTATAAAGGAGCAATGATTCCTCGCCCCTGTGTAGCCTTAAAGAAGGTCCAGCGCGCACAGAATGCCCATCAGTAGGCCAACAAACCATGGTGTCTGTTGTGTCTAATTCTTTCTTGTCCAAGTGCCGCACATCCTCTCCTTTTCTGCCCAGCCCTGGATGGACTCAGTACTTAATTATGTTTACCGACATAATTAGTTTATATATAAAATATCTTCCTCATTCTAACAATATGCCATTAAATCCCTTCCCCCTGGGAGATTAATTCATCATTCCTCTTCATGCAGTTTTACCTCCCTACCTGTAAAGTATTTGCTCTTAGTGGTCAGCCTTTGATGGCCCAGCACTATCCCAGAAAGAACAAGTAAAGGTGCAGCACCCCCCCCCCCCCGAATAAATTAATAAATGTCCAGCGTTTTCCCTAGAAAGGAGTGAAAGCCCAGCACCTCCCCTAGAGAGGAGTGAAAGTCTAGCAATTCCTCCATAAAGAATGAGTAAAGGTCCAGCACTTCCTCAGAATATATTAATAAAAGGTCCAACGTTTATCCCAGAATTAATTAAGTTCCAGCATTTTCTGTAGAAAGGAGTGGAGATCCAGCACCTCCTCTAGAGCAGTGGTTCTCAACCTCAGTCCTCAAGTACACCCAGTGGGCCATGTTTTCAGGTTTGCCTTTACTTTGCACAGCTGTTTTAAATCAATATCAATGACAGGTATTGATAAGAGATATTTTATTTAAGGAAAGTTCCCAAAACACACCCGATGGGGGTACTTGAGGACTGAGGTTGAGAACAACGGCCCTAGAAAAGAGTGAAGGTCCAGCACTTCCCCGAGAAAGAAGGAGTGAAGGTCCAGCACTTCCCCGAGAAAGAAGGAGTGAAGGTCCAGCACTTCCCCGAGAAAGAAGGAGTGAAGGTCCAGCACTTCCCCGAGAAAGCAGGAGTGAAGGTCCAGCACTTCCCCGAGAAAGCAGGAGTGAAGGTCCAGCACTTCCCCGAGAAAGCAGGAGTGAAGGTCCAGCACTTCCCCGAGAAAGCAGGAGTGAAGGTCCAGCACTTCCCCGAGAAAGCAGGAGTGAAGGTCCAGCACTTCCCCGAGAAAGCAGGAGTGAAGGTCCAGCACTTCCCCGAGAAAGCAGGAGTGAAGGTCCAGCACTTCCCCGAGAAAGCAGGAGTGAAGGTCCAGCACTTCCCCGAGAAAGCAGGAGTGAAGGTCCAGCACTTCCCCGAGAAAGCAGGAGTGAAGGTCCAGCACTTCCCCGAGAAAGCAGGAGTGAAGGTCCAGCACTTCCCCGAGAAAGGAGGAGTGAAGGTCCAACCCTTGCCCTAGAAAAGGAGGAGTGAAGGTCCAACCCTTGCCCTAGAAAAGGAGGAGTGAAGGTCCAACCCTTGCCCTAGAAAAGGAGGAGTGAAGGTCCAACCCTTGCCCTAGAAAAGGAGGAGTGAAGGTCCAACCCTTGCCCTAGAAAAGGAGGAGTGAAGGTCCAACCCTTGCCCTAGAAAAGGAGGAGTGAAGGTCCAACCCTTGCCCTAGAAAAGGAGGAGTGAAGGTCCAACCCTTGCCCTAGAAAAGGAGGAGTGAAGGTCCAACCCTTGCCCTAGAAAAGGAGGAGTGAAGGTCCAGCCCTTGCCCTAGAAAAGGAGGAGTGAAGGTCCAGCCCTTGCCCTAGAAAAGGAGGAGTGAAGGTCCAGCCCTTGCCCTAGAAAAGGAGGAGTGAAGGTCCAGCCCTTGCCCTAGAAAAGGAGGAGTGAAGGTCCAGCCCTTGCCCTAGAAAAGGAGGAGTGAAGGTCCAGCCCTTGCCCTAGAAAAGGAGGAGTGAAGGTCCAGCCCTTGCCCTAGAAAAGGACGAGTGAAGGTCCAGCCCTTGCCCTAGAAAAGGAGGAGTGAAGAGTCTTGTAGAGCGGGAGAATTATCGTTTTATCTCTGGAGTTGATCCCCTTTTTAATGCCAATATTCTGTTTGCTTTGTTAGCAGCAGCTTGAGCTTTGCTGAGCCTATCATCTACTAGGACCCCCAGGTCCTTTTCCATCCTAGATTCAACAGCTGGAGGGCCACCAGTTTGACACCTGTGCAGCGAGTGATGGTCCAGTGTTTTTGCCCCTTGTGGCAACTTGGAACCCAGCCTTGGAGGGGAAATAGAGGGGCAATCTGAGAAAGAGGGCACCTGTTCCAGTAACAACTTCCTTTGGAGAGAGAGGGAAACTTTTTTCCCAGTAAAGCTTCCATCTCACATTTTGCCCAAAACTAGGGAAAAAGGTTTCTGTTGGAGTTTCACTTTAAAATCACACAAGCAAGATGCAATGATACAATGGGGGGGTTTACTAAAACTGGAGCTCACAGAATCTGGTGCAGCTCTGTATGGGAGCCAATCAGCTTCTAACTTCAGCTTAACCAATAAAGCTTTGACAATAAAACCTGGAAGCTGATTGGCTACCATTCACAGCTGCACCAGATTCTGTGTGCTCCAGTTTTAGTAAATCTCCCCCCCCCCCATGATGATATAATGTACTGTGTATTAGAATAAAATCATATATGGTTGGTCGGGGTGTGTGCCTTCTTTATAGCTTTTTGTCTGATGGAATATCACAAAACCTAATTTGTTGTTTGTTTGTAATTCCTACTTCCTGTTTTCCATAAATCTTATCGGCGTGGGGAAAACTTATATATCGCTGGCACCTCACACTGTCTCTTGGTAGCTCGATAAACAGTTGACAAAACAGAAAAAAGCAGAAAGATGAATAGACGCCACGGAGCCTCCGCCAGCATCTGATGACCCTTCTCTTCTATGGAATCAAATCTATTAAAATTTCAGGCACACTTCATAAAATGAAGGGAAAAATATATATATTTTCACAGCAAAACAACCGTCTCGGCGTGCCAAGATTCCAATTCTGATCTGGCGCTGAGGAGTCCTATCCACAAGAAAGGAATTATTGGTCTGTTTGCTTATTAAAAATTGTAAAAGGTGGTTTTGTTTTGCATGAGATTAACTTTCTCCGTACCGACGGGAGGAATGAATTAAAGCTCATAAATTGGATTCAAATGAGGGATTTTATAGAAGCACAGGGCACGTAATTATTCTTTGAAGACCCCGCCTACAGCGCTAGGCCTTTCAATCCATTCAAGAAAAAAAAAAAAAAAAAAAAATATATATATATATATATATATATATATATATATATATATATATATATATATATATATATATATATATATAATTACACACACACATATATTTTTATATTAATACTGTTATACTGGAGATATAAAATAATAATAATGTGTGTGTATATATATATAAATAGTGTGTGTGTGTGTATGTATGTATGTATGTATGTATGTATGTATGTATGTATGTATATATATATATATATATATATATATAATCTCCAGTATTAATATGATTTTTTAATATATCTATATATATATATATATATATATATAGATATATATAACACACACATATATTTTTATATTAATACTGTTATACTGGAGAATATATATATATAAAATAATAATAATGTGTGTGTGTATGTATGTATGTATGTATGTATGTATGTATATATATATATATATATATATATATATATATATATATATATATATATATATATATATATATTAGTATACACACACACACATATTAATATATATATATTAATATGTGTGTGTATATGTATGTATATATGTATTTTTACATACTATATAATAAATAATAATAATATTATATATATCTCCAGTATAAATATAAAAATATATGTTTGCGTGTGTAATTATATCCAGTATAAATATTAAAATGTATAGGAAGCAGCACTCATTCTCTATTGGTCGTGCATTCGTACAACAGGAGGATAGCTCCCTTGTGGTTTTTATGGAATTTTAATAAAAGGTTAGCATTAAACAAAAAAAAATGGGGCACATGCGGGCCACTTTTGCTGTGATTACTCACAGTTTTGGGGGTTATAACTGTTTGGGGGGTTCTAAGTAATTTTCTAGCACAAAACGTTGATTCAAACTTGTAAACGAAAAGTGCCAGAAAAAGCCCGGTCTTCAAATGGCGGTCAGTTCTCTTAACCACTCCCCTACCGCTCTTTCCGCAGTACCGTTTATAAAAGGCACTTCAGAAATCACCCTTTGGATGGCCAGTGCGCCTATTTCATGGCACAATTCACAGGCACAGTGTACAGAGCCGATCCGAGCTGCTCTGTACCATGTAATCACTGAGCTGACCACATCACACTGGTCACATTGCAGAGCCCTACCCCTTCTTCTTATAACCAATGAAAAAGGACGTAATGAACGACCACTTTAAGAACTTTGGTAGCAGGTTGTCCGTACAGCATGGGGACACTGATGGAAAGTGCAGAGAGGGAAGGTTCTAGAAGTAACCGTTTTCTATTCTAATCACTCGAAGAGGTTATTTTCCAGACTAAAGTGCCTCCTATGAACGTGTTCCGGAGTCTCACATCTATAATACATAACCATGTAACCATGTAACACTTGGTTTATTAAATCACAGAGGTGCTCAGAAGGGAACACAGGCTACGTCTCTTTTAACTCTTCTGCTGCCAGAGCCATTTTTGTTTTGTTTTTTTAGACATTTTTAAAAACGAATTTTAGCTCTGAAGATTGCAGAACACCCGCCCAAACATGATATATTTTCTGAAGGCAGAAACCCAAGAAAACAAAATAGTGGCAGTTTCAATTTTTTTTAAGTCACGCGATATTACCGCAAGGGTCTAGGAAACACAAAATTTCAGTAAAAAAAAAAAAAAAAAGTGAATTTTAGGGCAAACAAAGGCCCTAAACTACTCAAATTTTTGGTAAAGTATAAAAGACAAGGTTGCACCGAGCGCCCGTGAAATAGCGACAAACTTCAGTCCCTTAATTTTTTTTTTCTTTAATAGGCGATGCTTCAAAAGCCCCCTATACAGTACCGGGACAAGGTCATCCAGCAGCCAGGGCAAAGATGCCAAACTGCACCCCCCCTCCACCTTTCTTTAGGGTTAGGGTCAGGCCACCCCCATACCTGCAATAAACCATTGTGCCTCCCGGGGCAGCCGCCCCTCCTGCCCCCCCCCCCTCGTCCCAGCCCTGCCTTTATAGGTATCAGTTTAGCATTATGAAGAAGGTCTTGTGTTTAGAATCGTTGCTCTCCCTCTGGCGAGCACGGCGATATGTAACGTGTGTATTGCAATCTACGTTTTCACGCGTAGGCGCCTTAACGGACACCTTTACATTCTTACGCCGTGCGTACATGTGGGGGTCTCAAATTTATTTACATATTGGTTTTTTTGGGGGGGGGGGGGGGGTTCATGTGCTTGGATGTAACTTAATTATTTTTTGTTGCTTAACTTTTTTTTTTCATCACATAGGGGAAAAAAAATGCCCTTTGTGATGATTTTTAGGTGACCGGTTCTCTTTAATGAGACTTGCAGGGCTCCTCTGGGCTCCACTGATTGTTTTGCAATGCAGATCGCCATGTCGGTCCCGTGCCCGCAGGTTGTCAAGCAAAGCCTGGAGTACATGGTGGGGGGCGCATGTGTGGGGGAGGGTTGCCGGTACTGGGGGGGGGGGGGCGTGTGTGACCAATCGGGGGGCAGCGCAGCCACTTGAATGCATTCACCTGACGGGCAGGAGTCTACCTGTCAGTTTTACACACAATCCAGATTGCCTGCAGCCTCTCTTCTTGTGACTTGTTACAATGTACAGTCTGATCACTGTGGGGGGGGGGGGGAGACTGAGGAAATGCTTCCTCCTGCCTGCAGCAGACCAATGACATCATCTCAGCCTAGAAAAAGTCACTGAATGGAGCTCAGGGAATTACTTTTAGGTGCCATTCGCACTCCAAAGTTGCACGATTTCCATTATGACTTTACATTGTGCCTTTGATGCGACTTTGGATGGGTGTGGCTTTGGCTGTTGTCTTTGACAGTGGCACAGCCGTGGCATTGATAACATTAAGTTACAACTTTCATACGACTCTTGAGAGGTTGCATTGCAGTCTGTGGCACCGCTGCAACTTTAATTCGCATAGATTTTCAACGGCTTCCATTGAAATACAAGGGGCTGCGACTTGTCATACGACTGAATGTGTCCAAAGTCACACAAGTGTTAATGGAGCTTTAATGATAAAAATTGAGCATAAAAAAAAACACTGTTGCTGTACATTGTGGCACGTCAGGGATTTTTGATAGCTGTGTGGCGGCAGACATCGCTGTTCGCTAAGGCCGGGACGTCGGAGAGCTGATTTAGATGCGGGTGGTGTATGCAGATTATTGAGTTTGCAAAGCGGCAGCCAGCAGTAATGATGGGGTCTCCGGGGGGCTCATTATTGCCTAATTGCGCCAAGTGAATTAAGTTGTGGCTCTCTAACACGGCGGAGCAAGGAGACAGAAACTGGCGCTTCCCCAGCCGCGGATATTATTCATCACCGGAGCCGGAGATCCACGGCAAACCGTCGCCGAGGGCATATCCGTGATCCGTGACGGGGGATCGTGGGAGAGGAGGCGTGCTTCATCAGCCTTACTACATGCATGGTGCAAATACTGCAACAGGAGAGACAGATTTATTAAGGTGTAAAGGACAGTTATTTAAAGAACTGAAATACATACCCGGGAACTCAGCACAGTAATGGTGGGAACTCCTCATAATGGCCACAGCGGGTGTACAGACCTGAGAACTCAGCACAGTAATAGTGGGAACTCCTCATAATGGCCACAGCGGGTGTACAGACCTGAGAACTCAGCACAGGGATGGTGGGAACTTCTCATAATGGGCACAGCGGGTGTACAGACCCGGGAACTCAGCACAGGGATGGTGGGAACGCCTCATAATGGGCACAGCAGGTGTACAGACCCGGGAACTCGGCACAGGGATGGTGGGAACCCCTCATAATGGGCACAGCGGGTGTACAGACCCGGGAACTCAGCACAGGGATGGTGGGAACGCCTCATAATGGGCACAGCATGTGTACAGACCCGGGAACTCGGCACAGGGATGGTGGGAACTCCTCATAATGGGCACATCAGGTGTACAGACCCAGGAACTAAGCACAGGGATGGTGGGAACCCCTCATAATGGGTACAGCGGGTGTACAGACCCAGGAACTCAGCACAGGGATCCTATAATTCTCTCCATGAGGAAATACTGTATTTACTCTGGAATTTTTTATTCAAGTGTTTACACAAGAAAATAGCAGACCCTGTCCGCCAGCCAAAATCTACAGACATACATTTGGTGCTGAGTTAATGATGTACTAGACGGGGCGGGGAAGGTGGAGGCCAAGAATGTTCCTTAGATTTCTGACCTGAGGGATACAAAAGGCTGTTTAACCCCCTCCATGCCACCATAAAACACACATCCAACATCACAGAAGTGGGTTTCTTGGCATTGCACAAGTATGCAGCATGTTTTTGTTCTGGAGCGTGCACAATTGCGCACCCCCAGCACAGAGATGAAGCTCTCGCTGACCCTTCCTGTTCTCAGAGTGATGCTGTGTAATCATGTGATCACTGTGAATGGGAACCTGCCCCGTACTGTTTTCTCTTCTGCAAAGTAGAAAGGATACATTGTACAGTGCCTTGAAAAAGGATAAGAGATCAGAGATAAGATTTATTGTCATTGTAGAACAAATCACAATGAAATTACATTTCTACTCCACACATTATTCATACATCACAATTTTCAACCATGCATTTACCACACAGGATTTATACCAAAAAGTGTATAATATATATAAAAGTATCCCCATATTATAAAGGTATAAAAAGTGCCCCCATATTAAAAAAGAAAAAAAACTGTAAGTATTCATACCCCCTTGAAATGTTCCACATTTTGTCATGTTACAATCAAAAACATAAATGTATTTTATTGGGATTTTATGTGATGGACCAACACAAAGTGGTACATAATTGTGAAGTGGAAGGAAAATGATAAATGGTTTTCAATTGTTTTACAAATAAATATGTGGGGGGTACATTTGTACATTTGTATAGCGCCCCCCGGAGTCAATACTTTGTAGAACCCCCTTTCACTGCAATAACAGCTGCAAGTCTTTTTGGGGATGTCTCTACCAGCTTTGCACATCTAGAGAGGACATTTTTGCCCATTCTTCTTTGCAAAATATCTCAAGCTCTGTCAGATTGGATGGAGAGCGTCTGTGAACAGCAATTGTCAAGTCTTGCCACAGATTTTCAATGTGATTTAGGTCTGGACTGTGACTGGGCCATTCTAACACATGAATATGCTTTGATGTAAACCATTCCATTGTAGCTCTGGCTGTATGTTTCGGGTCGTTGTCCTGCTGGAAGGTGAACCTCTACCCCAGCCTCAAGTCTTTTGCCGACTCTAACAGATTTTCTTCTAAGATTGTCCTGTATTTGGCTCAATCCATCTTCTCATCAACTCTGACCAGCTTCCCTGTCCCTGCTGAAGAAAAGCATCCCCACAAAATGATGCTGCCACCACCATGTTTCACGGTGGGGATGGTGTGTTCAGGGTGATGTGCAGTGTTAGTTTTCCACCACACATAGCGTTTTACTTTTAGGCCAAAAAGTTCAGTTTTTTTCTCCTCTGACCAGATCACCTTCTTCCACATGTTTGCTGTGTCCCCCACATGGCTTCTCACAAACTGACAGGACTTCTTATGACTTTCTTTCACCAATGTCTTTCTTCTTGCCACTCTTCCATAAAGGGCAGATTTGTGGAGAACACGACTAATAGTTGTCCTGTGGACAGATTCTCCCACCTGAGCTGTGGATCTCTGCAGCTCCTCCAGAGTTACCATGGGCCTCTTTGCATTTTTGAACTTGCCTTATTATAAGGAGCCTACCCACCTACGGAGTCAAACTCTACATCTGACTGCGGCTGAACTTTACCCCCTTAAGTCATCTTCACTTCTGCACGCCAACGTTAAAGGGTCCCAACACTGCCGGCAGAAACATACTTTAAAAGACTGCTCATGTTGCTACATACCTGAGGGCAGAACTGGGTTGCTGTTAGTTGTCGTAAACTTGCAGACCTTAGCCTAACCCCTTGTCTGAGAGCCCTCAAGTGCCTTTTACACCTCTTGGTAATTATATTCGGTCACTCAGTCAGAGAGCTCCTAAAAATGATATTTAACCACTTCCCGACCGAGCTATAGCCACAAGACGGCTACAGCTTGGTCGTCTAGTTTTGGGAGGGGATGTCTATGGACATCCTCCCAAAACCAAAACCCCCCCACCACGCGCACAGCCGGCGTGCTCTGTGATTGCTGTGTCCTTCAGACACAGCTGATCACGCATTGGGGTAAAAGGCCAATCACATGTAAGCACACTTGCCAGTTATCGACATTCCTTTCTCACTTGTTTTATATTTAGTATTGGTGTATTTTAGGTAAAATTTATTTTACTGCCTAAAAAACACTGACACTAATAATAAAAAGTTACATTTTTTTTTATATATATATATATATATATATGAAAAACAAATTATGTGTGTATATACTGTATGTGTGTGTGTATATATATATATAGTACTGCTGTAAATTATATATCGTACTGCTGTAAACGGGAAAACATTTTTTGAGTTGTTCTTTGGTGGTGGGTGATGGTAATACCATGAACCAATCGAAAAAAGGTAAACAGTTTTGGCTAATGATATACATTAAATCCATGACTAATACAAGGACATTGCAGTCATTACTATAGGAAAGTATTGTATACGCACGGCTGCTGGTCAGTAATCATGTCCGGGATTAATAGTCGGTTCCCCAGTATCTGGTATAGTAAACCTCAGACATATATATTTTATTGTCTGTAGCTGGGCTCCGTCCTGTACCTTCACAAGGAGGACATTGAATGAGAACAATTTCATTACCTCTGTCCACCTCTATCATTATGGACGCGGCGGCCAGGACGCTCTTGTAATGCAGTTAATCAGTTTAATATTGGTCATTTCTGTCTCAGCTAAATAGCGAGTTAGTAAATCTCATGCTCCGACGTTGCCAAATTCTGCAAAATGAATCTTGGCCGATCTCCTAGTCCTTGGGCTGTGGCCGTCCTTCCCGCGCACTAATCAGATTAGAAGACCGTTTGCCGAGCTCATCAATCATTTCATTGGTCGCTGTTTGTGCAGCGTTTACAGGTAACCTGCTCCCAGTGTCCGAGGACGACAACAGTTACCAAAGTTCAGTCCCTGGAAGTGTCCCTGGTAGAGGGATGAGCTGAGGGGTTTAAATTTTCCTGTGAAATTTACCTACTTCGTTGTTTAGTTTAAGCGGGAACTCTCAATTGCACTCACTGAGGTGCTTGGAAAAAGAAAATCTACATTTATTTTCCTTTAATTAGAGGGTGTATGTGGGTTTTGTATTGAGTATAGCATAGTTGTATTTCCTTTGTCATTGTTTTAATTAATTTTTTTCAACTACTCTACTATTGTACTACACTCCATTCCATTCCACTCTACTCTACCCCATTCCATTCCACTCTACTCTACTCTACCCCATTCCATTCCACTCTACTCTACTCTACCCCATTCCATTCCACTCTACTCTACCCCATTCCACTCTACTCTACTCTACCCCATTCCATTCCACTCTACTCTACTCTACCCCATTCCATTCCACTCTACTCTACTCTACCCCATTCCATTCCACTCCACTCTACCCCATTCCATTCCATTCCACTCTACTCTATTCCATTCCACTCTACTCTACTCTACTCTACCCCATTCCATTCCACTCTACTCTACCCCATTCCATTCCACTCTACTCTACTCTACCCCATTCCATTCCACTCTACTCTACCCCATTCCACTCTACTCTACTCTACCCCATTCCATTCCACTCTACTCTACTCTACCCCATTCCATTCCACTCTACTCTACTCTACCCCATTCCATTCCACTCCACTCTACCCCATTCCATTTCATTCCACTCTACTCTATTCCATTCCACTCTACTCTACTCTACTCTACCCCATTCCATTCCACTCTACTCTACCCCATTCCATTCCACTCTACTCTACTCTACGCTACTTATTCCACTCTACTCTACTCTACCCCATTCCATTCCACTCTACTCTACTCTACCCCATTCCATTCCATTCCACTCTACTCTACCCCATTCCATTCCACTCTACTCTACTCTACCCCATTCCATTCCACTCTACTCTACCCCATTCCACTCTACTCTACTCTACCCCATTCCATTCCACTCTACTCTACTCTACCCCATTCCATTCCACTCTACTCTACTCTACCCCATTCCATTCCACTCCACTCTACCCCATTCCATTCCATTCCACTCTACTCTATTCCATTCCACTCTACTCTACTCTACTCTACCCCATTCCATTCCACTCTACTCTACCCCATTCCATTCCACTCTACTCTACTCTACCCCATTCCATTCCACTCTACTCTACCCCATTCCACTCTACTCTACTCTACCCCATTCCATTCCACTCTACTCTACTCTACCCCATTCCATTCCACTCTACTCTACTCTACCCCATTCCATTCCACTCCACTCTACCCCATTCCATTCCATTCCACTCTACTCTATTCCATTCCACTCTACTCTACTCTACTCTACCCCATTCCATTCCACTCTACTCTACCCCATTCCATTCCACTCTACTCTACTCTACGCTACTTATTCCACTCTACTCTACTCTACCCCATTCCATTCCACTCTACTCTACTCTACCCCATTCCATTCCATTCCACTCTACTCTACCCCATTCCATTCCACTCTACTCTACTCTACCCCATTCCATTCCACTCTACTCTACTCTACCCCATTCCATTCCACTCTACTCTACTCTACCCCATTCCATTCCACTCTACTCTACTCTACCCCATTCCATTCCACTCTACCCCATTCCATTCCACTCTACTCTACTCTACCCCATTCCATTCCACTCTACTCTACTCTAACCCATTCCATTCCACTCTACTCTATTCCATTCCACTCTACTCTACTCTACCCCATTCCATTCCACTCTACTCTACTCTACTCCATTCCATTCTACTCTACCCCATTCTACCCTACTCTACCCCATTCCATTCTACTCTACTCTACCCCATTCCATTCTACTCTACTCTACTCTACCCTATTCCATTCTACTCTACTCTACCCCATTCCATTCTACTCTACTCTACTCTACCCCATTCCATTCTACTCTACGCTACTCTACCCCATTCCATTCTACTCTGCTCTACTCTACCCCATTCTATTCCACTCTACCCCACCCCATTCCATTCTACTCTACCCCATTCTATTCCACTCTACTCTACCCCACCCCATTCCATTCTACTCTACTCTACTCTACTCTACTCTACTCTACCCCATTCCATTCTACCTCATTCCATTCTACTCTACTCTACCCCATTCCATTCTACTCTACTCTATAGATTGTCATGGGTGGGGGGGGGGGGGGGGAGTACTGATCTCTTTAAGAGGTAAAAAATATGTGGAAGTGTTACATTGATGTATTATGTATGTAATGGCATATTACATATGACTCATCCCCATGATTGAGCTCCAAGGGGTGGAGCGAAATGCGTTGGGGGAGGGCGCGTGGCTTGGCTGGAGTCCGGGGCTGAGGCCACCATTCATCTCACTTCATGCACAGGGGTCCACTTCATGATGTGCGGCTTATGGATCTTTTCCTTTGATTACATACCTGAAAGCAGCGGCGCCCCCCCTAATCCATGTGCATGGCCCCTAATTTACATGCGGGGCACCGGACACATGGATTCCAATGAGGGCTTTTTTTTTTTTTTTTTAGAGGCACATGATTGGAGCCAGGGGCTCTAATTGGTTTAAAAAAAGGGTGAGCTCAGGGCACAGAGCACTGCGCCCCGAGCCCACCCAGCTGTGCGACAATAGCGAATTAATATTCAGGAATATTCAGAATCGGGAAGACAATAGCTAATTAATATTCAGGATTATTCAGAATCCGGGAGACGATAGCGAATTAATATTCACTATTGTCTTTCTGATTCTCCTCCCAGCCAATCTCGGCTCAGGAAGCGGGTCCTGAGGCCCGATTGGCTGAGAGGAGAAACTATCCTATTGGTCGCCGAGGAGGAGGCGCAGCGGAAGCCGCACCGCAGTGAAGCCAAGGAAGGAGGAGACGCCACCCGGAGGAAGCCCACGACCTAGAATGGAGTAAGTGCGGAGACCGATCGACCGACCGAGGAGGGGGGGTAAAGGCATCACCTATACTCCCTCTCCTGTAAGTCTGCCGAAGTCCTTGCCCTTCCCACCTGTCACCATACACAGCAGCCACAGCCACTTCAAGCCTGATGTCGGCGTTCAGCATGTGGGTATAAATCCATTTTTTAAAAGTACTGATAATTACCGCTTTATTACAAGTACATTATTATGAAGGCATTAGGATTGCTTTGTGTTTTACACTCACGGGAAGGTATGAAGCTCTTTGTTGGACTGCCTGCGGTTTTGAAAACAAGTAGAACACGGGTGACGATCGTCCTCGCTCTGGGTGTACGGTTACTTCAAAACCGGAAAAACTGGGTAGACCATTATTTTTTTTTTTTTTTCAAAATATAGCTTAAAGCGGTAGTATTGCAAAAAAGCAACAATGTTTTATATTACAGCTCGTCAGTTTTCTTTGGTTTTATTTATTTTGACTTGGTGATCCAGCCAATAAGTCTGTTATTTTTATTTTTTCCTTAACCACTTGCCCTCTAGAAGATTTACCCCCCCCCCGACCCTTCACGACCAGGCCACTTTTTGCGATACAGTACTGTGTTAGTTTAACTGACAATTGCGCTGTCGTGCGACGCTGTATCCAAATAAAATATTTGTTCTTTTTTTTTCCCACAAATAGAGCTTTCTTTTGGTGGTATTTTATCACCTCTCTGGTATTCTATTTTTCGCGCTATAAACAAAAAAGTGACAATTTAAAAAAAAAGAAAAAAAAGTAAAGAAAAACAATATTTCTTACATTCAGCTATAAAACATCTCCAATAAAAAAATTAAAAAATCTAATTTCTTTATCAATTTAGGCCAATCTGTATTCTGCTACATATGTTTAGTAAAAAAAAATCCCAATAAGCGTATATTGATTGGTTTACGCAAAAAGTTATCGCTTCTACAAACTATGGGATATTTTTATGGATTTTTTTTTCATTTATTTATTGAATAATAAACAATATTACTTTCTGTTATAAAAAACATTCCCAATAAAAGAAAATGTAAAAAAAAAAAAAATCAAAATTTCTTCATCAATTTAGACCAATAAGTAGTCCGCTACATATTTTTTGTTAAAAAAATAAATAAATAAGTGTATATTGATTGGTTTATGCAAAAGTTATCGCGTCTACAAACTATGGGATATTTTAATGGATTTTTTATTTTATTTCTTTATTGAATAAAAAAAAACAATATTTTTTACTTTCTGCTATAAAACATTCCCAATAAAAAAAAATATAAGAGAAAAATCAAAATTTCTTCATCAGTTTAGGCCAATAAGTATTTCGCTACATATTTTTGGTAAAAAAAATAAATAAATAAATAAGCGTATATTGATCGGTTTGCACAAAAGTTATCCCATCTACAAACTGTGGGATTTTTTTAATGGAACTTAAAAAAATCAATTTAGGCCAATATGTATTCTGCTAAACATTTTTGTTAAAAAAAAAATCCCAATAAGTGTATATTGATTGGTTTGCGCAAACATTATAGCATCTACAAAATATGTATGGATATTTTTTTTTTCAATTTTCTTTTTATGTAGTACATGTACAGTCATGCCAATGAACATCTAAATGATTCAGAGAAGGATTGGGAGAAAGTGCTGTGGTCAGATGGGACCAAAATTGAGCTCTTTGGCATTCACTCGACTCGCCGTGTTTGGAGGAAGAAAAATGCTGACTATGACCCTAAGAACACCATCCCCACAGTCAAGCACGGAGGTGGAAACATGATGCTTTGGGGCTGTTTCTCTGATAAAGGTACAGGCCGACTTTGCCGCATTGAGGGGCCAATGGACAGGGACATGTATTGTAAAATCTTGGATGAACCTTCTTCCCTCAGCCAGAACACTGAAGTTGGGTCGTGGATGGGTCTTCCAGCATGACAATGACCCAAAACATACCATCAAGGCAACAAAGGAGTGGCTCAAGAAGAAGCACATTAAGGTCATGGAGTGGCCTAGTCAGTCTCCAGACCTAATCCTATAAAAAATGTATGGAGGGAGCTGAAACTTTGAGTTGCCAAGCGACAGCCAAGAAAACCTTCAGGATTTAGAGAAGATATGTAAAGAAGAGTGGACCAAAATCCCTCCTGAGATGTGTGCAAACCTGGTCACCAACTACAAGAAACGTCTGACCTCTGTGCTTACCAACAAGGGTTTCTCCACCAAGTCATGTTTTGCTTGGGGATCAAATACTTATTTTACTCACTGAACTGCAACTCAGTTTATAACATTTGTATTATGTGTTTTTTTTTCTGGATTTTTGGTTGATATTATTTCTCTTTCATATAAAATATACCTATGATAAAAAATATAGACCCTTCATTTCTTTGTAAGTTACAAAATCTGCAGGGGATCAAATAATTATATTCCCCACTGTGTGTATATGTATGTGACGGCAAATTTACACTGTTATACAAGCTGTACACTCACTACTTTACATTGTAGCAAAGTGTCATTTCTTCAGTGTTGTCACATGAAAAGATAGAAGAAAAGATTTACAAAAATGTGAGGGGTGTACTTACTTTTTGAGTTACTGTGTGTGTGTGTATGTATATATATATATATATATATATATATATATATATATATATGTGTGTGTGTGTGTGTGTGTGTGTGTGTGTGTGTGTGTGTGTGTGTGTGTGTGTGTATATATATATATATATATATATATATATATATATATATATATATATATATATATATATATATATATACATACATACATACATACATACATACATACACACACACACACACACACACACACACACACACACACACACACACACATACATGCAGGGTATGTAGTATGTATAATACACACACACTATAAATATCTTTATATTCATTTTTTTAAATAATAATAATGAAGTTTTTAGTTTTATAAATAGTCACACATGAGCTTATTCTGGGCGTTTTCTCACTAGTCTTCTATACACTCTGTATTATTATTATTATTATTATTATTATTATTAATACATAATATAAAAAAAAATCATATAATTTTATATACAGGTGTGTGTATACAGTATATTTTTTATTATTTTTGTACAGGATTTATGATGTATATCTTATTAATTCGTAAAGCACTGTACAAACCGTTGGCATTATATAAATCCTGTATTATAATCTTACATGGTTAGTCAGGTTGAAAAAAAGACACGAGTCCATCTAGTTCAACCATAAAAATAAATAAATATAATATAATATCATACAATCCCATATACACAATCCTTCACCCACAGTTGATCCAGAGGAAGGCGAAAAACCCCAGAAAAGCAGGATCCAATCTGCTACAGCAGGGGAAAAAAATCCTTCCTGATCCCCCGAGAGGCAATCGGATATTCTCTGGGTCAACTTTACCTATAAATGTCAGTACCCAGTTATATTATGTACATTTAGGAAAGTTTCTTTCTTAAAGCAATCTACTGAGCTGAACCACCTCTGGAGGGAATCTATTCCACATTTTCACAGCTCTTACTGTGAAGAAACCTTTCCGTATTTGGAGATGAAATCTTTTTTCCTCTAGACGTAAAGAGTGCCCCCTTGTCCTCTGTGATGACCTTAAAGTGAATAACTCAACACCAAGTTTACGATATGGACCCCTTATATATTTATACATGGTGATCATATCCCCCCTTATGTATTTATACATGGTGATCATATCCCCCCTTAATCTCATCTTCTCAAGAGAGAATAAATTCAGTTCCTATAATCTTTCCTCATAGCGGAGCTCCTCCATGCCTCTTATCAGTTTGGTTGACCTTCTCTGCACTTTCTCCAGTTCCCCGATATCCTTTTTGAGAACTGGTGCCCAAAACTGAACTTCATATTCCAGATGAGGTCTTACTAATGATTTGTACAGGGGGGCAAAATGATATCTCTCTCTCTGGAGTCCATACCTCTCCTAATACAAGAAAGGACTTTGTTTGTTTTGGAAGCTACAGCTTGGCATTGCATGCTATTATTGATCTTATGATCCACCAAAACCCCCAGATCCTTCTCCAATATGGATTCCCCCAGTTGTATCCCCCTAGTATGTATGATGCATATTCTTAGCCCCCAAGTGCATAACTTTACATTTCTCAGCATTAATCCTCATCTGCCACTTAGTTGCTCAATTACACAGAGCATTGAGGTTGGCTTGTAAGTTGGAGACATCCTGTAAGGACGTTATTTCACTGCAGAGCTTGGTGTCATCTGCAAAGACAGAAATCCCAGACCCAATATCATTTATAAATATATTAAAAAGTAAGGGTCCGGAAGACTACTTTAAACAGTCGCAAGGTGGTTGAGCGTACAATGGTTTAGTTAGGAATATAGATATAGACTCTATGTGTATGTTTTTTTTGTTTTTTTTTTTGTTTTGTTTTTTTATGTAGTTGTTGATCGAGCCTGGGTATGCCCAATAGGCTCTGTTTTGTTCGGTACTTACATTGAAAATCTAATAAAAATAATTAAAAAAAAAAAAAAAAAAAAAAGTAAGGGTCCCAACACTGAACCTTGGGGTACACCACTGATAACCTTAGACCATTCAGAATATGAATCATTAACCACTACTCTCTGAATTCTGTCTTTTAGCCAGTTTTCTATCCATTTACAAACTGATATTACCAAGCCTGTAGACTTTACCTTACACATGAGCCGTGTGTGCGGAACTGTATTGAACGCTTTTGCAAAATCCAAGTATACCACATCCACCGCCACCCCTCTGTCCAAGTATACCACGCCCACTTCCACCCCTCTGTCCAAGTATACCACGCCCACCGCCACCCCTCTGTCCAAGTATACCACGTCAGCAGCCACCCCTCTGTCCAAGTATACCACGTCCACAGCCACCCCTCTGTCCAAGTATACCACGTCCACAGCCACCCCTCTGTCCAAGTATACCACGTCCACAGCCACCCCTCTGTCCAAGTATACCACGTCCACAGCCACCCCTCTGTCCAGGTATACCACGCCCACTGCCACCCCTCTGTCCAGGTATACCACGCCCACTGCCACCCCTCTGTCCAAGTATACCACGTCCACTGCCACCCCTCTGTCCAAGTATACCACGTCCACCGCCACCCCTCTGTCCAAGTATACCACGTCCACAGCCTCCCCTCTGTCCAAGTATACCACGTCCACCGCCACCCCTCTGTCCAAGTATACCACGGCCACTGCCACCCCTCTGTCCAAGTATACTACGCCCACTGCCACCCCTCTGTCCAAGTATACCACGTCCACAGCCACCCCTCTGTCCAAGTATACCACGTCCACAGCCACCCCTCTGTCCAAGTATACCACGTCCACAGCCACCCCTCTGTCCAAGGTTTTACTTACCTCCTCATAAAAAGAAATGTAATTTGTTTGACAACTTCTGTCTTTCATGAATCCATGTTGTCTGTTGCTTAAAATATTTTTTTCCAGCAAGAACTCATCTATGTGGTCATTTATTAAACTCTCCAGAATCTTCCCAACTATAGTCGTTATACTAACAGGTCTATAGTTACTTGGTAAAGACTTTGTTCCCTTTTTAAATATGGGCACCACATTGACCCTACACCAATCCAGTGGTACTATTCCCGTCATTAACGAGTCCCTAAATATTAGAAACAATGGCTTTGTAATGACTGAGCTCAATTCTTTTATATATATGTATATATATATGACGTGTGATTATTCTGGGAATTTCAGCAGAAGGCTTTTCAGATTATTAAATGATTTTTAATTTGAATGAGCCGGGAATCAAAGAATTTGATGATCATTTTGGGACATAGGAGGCAAAAACCCAACTTCCAAATCACCTGTAAAAGGATGACAGAGGCTCAAACCCTATACCCATTCCATTTAGTACAAAGGGCATTGGCCGGAGTTCTGCTTCAAGGGACAATTTTTACTTTGGTATAGTTTTTTTAAATCTTTTTAAGCTCTTCTTCCATACATTCTCTATACATAACCTGTCCATACTCTTACCATATCTGAACTGTGCAACTCTATAGAGAGCCGCTGCTACACTCCCTGATCCGGTCACTATATAATCCCCCCCCCCCCTATTCGTTGCCTTAGGCAACTGCAGCATTTGTTCATGAAAAGACCAGGCCGTGTATTACATGTAATTTGAACTGCAGAGAGCCTCGTACCTCTTCTCAGCAGCTCTCGTGCCTCTCCTCCTCCCGGAGAGTTTGTTTTTTTTGTGTTTGATTTTTACCAATCAGTGCACGGCAAGTCAGGCAGATTTCAAACAGGTCCGTGTCATTGCCCCCGGGGGGGCCCCATTTTTAGCCTTGAGACCCCCAGCAGTCTTATGTAGCATTAATTTGTGAAGGAATCGTCCTGCTGATGTTTGTCCCCTTTTTAGAAGTCTCACTCCTCTGCTGCAGTCATGTTATAGGAAGGTTCCCCCCCCTCCCTTTCCCCTTGCTAACCAGTATGATTGTGTCACCAGTGATTACCTGGTCCTGCTGAGCGGTGCGGTCCATGATGACCCCGGTGGGAAATCTGGGAGTTGTCCGGTGACTCCTCCAGGCTCTGTCACCTCTCTGGTCTCTCACTTCCTTGTGGAGCTCAAACTTCCTTGTTGTCCTATCTGTAGTGGAAGGAGAACACACACCGGCCCGGCCTCACCTGTAGACTGACACATCCCGTCCTTCCTTTTTATTTTGTTTTTGTCCTTTTTTTTTTTTTTTTTTTTGTGCAGCTTTTTAACTCTCGCGGTGCCAGAGGGGCTGAGCGCTGTGTGTTGCATTTGCTGGGCTTACAAGGGACATCAATTGGTTTATAATGGAAAATCTTTTTGGGGAGCTAAAGAGTTTTAGGAGACTTTTTTTTTTTATATTATTTTATTTTTTTTACTACTATTTTTTTTTTTTTTTTTTAGGTTAATAAAATCTGGGTGGCGGAAACCTGTCTGTATTTACTGAGATGCCTTTTTTTTTTTTCTTCTCACTATCCATACGGTCACCAGGAGTCGAGACAGTTTAACCACTTCAGCCCCAGAAGGATTTGCCCCCTTAATGACTGGAGCATTTTTCGTTTTTGCGATGCGGCGCTTTAACTGACAATTGCGCGGTCGTGCGATGTTGTGCCCAAACTAAAATCGATGTCCTTTTTTTTTTTTTTTTATAAATAGCTTTTTAACTCTCGCAGTGCCAGAGGGGCTGAGTGCTGTGTGTTGCATTTGCTGGACTTACAAGGGACATCAATTGGTTTATAAAAGAAAATCTTGTTGGGGAGCTAAAGAGTTTTAGGAGATTTTTTTTTTGTATTTTTTTTTTTTTTTTTTTTTTTTTTTTACTACTATTTTTTTTATTTTATTTTTTTTACTACTATTTTATTTATTTTTTTGCTACTATTTTATTTAATTTTTTTTTTTACTACTATTTTTTACTTTATTTTTTTTTACTACTATTTAATTTATTTTTTTGCTACTATTTTATTTTTTATACTACTATTTTTTACTTTATTTTTTTACTACTATTTTATTTATTTTTTTGCTACCATTTTATTTTATTTTTTTTTACTACAATTTTTTTTATTTTTTTTTTTTTAGGTTAATAAAATCTGGGTAGCGGAAACCTGTCTGTATTTACTGAGATGCCTTTTTTTTTTTTCTTCTCACTATCCATACGGTCACCAGGAGTCGAGACAGTTTAAACACTTCAGCCCCAGAAGGATTTGCCCCCTTAATGACCGGAGCATTTTTTGTTTTTGCAATGCGGCGCTGCTGCGCTTTAACTGACAATTGCGCGGTCGTACGATGTTGTGCCCAAACTAAAATCGATGTCCTTTTTTTTTTTTTTTTTTATAAATAGCTTTTTAACTCTCACAGTGCCGGAGGGGCTAAGCGCTGTGTGTTGCATTTGCTGGGCTTACAAGGGACATCAATTGGTTTATAATAGAAAATCTTGTTGGGGAGCTAAAGAGTTTTTGGAGATTTTTTTTTTTGTATTTTTTTTATTTTATTTTTTTAACTACTATTTTATTTATTTTTTTGCTACTATTTTATTTTATTTTTTATACTACTATTTTTTACTTTATTTTTTTTACTACTATTTTATTTATTTTTTTGCTACTATTTTATTTTATTTTTTATACTACTATTTTTTACTTTATTTTTTTTACTACTATTTTATTTATTTTTTTGCTACTGTTTTATTTTATTTTTTATACTACTATTTTTTGCTTTATTTTTTTTACTACTATTTTATTTATTTTTTTGCTACTATTTTATTTTATTTTTTATACTACTATTTTTTACTTTATTTTTTTTTACTACTATTTTATTTATTATTTTGCTACTATTTTATTTTATTTTTTTTACTACTATTTTTTTTTTAGGTTAATAAAATCTGGGTGGCGGAAACCTGTCTGTATTTACTGAGATGCCTTTTTTTTTTTTCTTCTCACTATCCATACGGTCACCAGGAGTCGAGACAGTTTAACCACTTCAGCCCCAGAAGGATTTGCCCCCTTAATGACCGGAGCATTTTTTTTTTTTTCATGCGGCACTGCGTCGCTTTAACTGACAATTGCGCGGTCGTACGATGTTGTGCCCGAACTAAAATCGATGTCCTTCCCCCCCCCACACACACAAATAGAGCTTTCTTTTGGTGGTATTTGATCACCTCTGCGGTTTTTGTTTTTTTTTGCGCTATAAACAAAAAAAAAAAGAGCGACAATTTTGGGAAAAAATTTTTTTTTTTTTTTTTTTTTTTTACTTTTTGCTATAATACTTAAAAAAAAAAACACATTTATTCATCAGTTTAGGCTGATACATATTCTTCTACATATTTTTGGTTAAAAAAAAATCACAATAGGCGTATATTGATTGGTTTGCACAAAAGTTACAAACGTCAAGCGTCTACAAACTATGGGATATATTTAGGGACTTTTATTTATTTTTCTATTGTTATTACTAGTGATGGTGATGATCTGCGATTATTTTTTTTTTGTTTTGTTTTTTTGTTTTTAGCGGGACTGCAACATTGGGATGGACAAATCGGACCCCAAATGACACCTTTTTGGGGACCAGTGACATTATTACATTGGCACACCTCCCAACATTTTGAGATAGAAACAAGGGACAGCTATTGGCATAAGTATGTGGGCATAGGACACACCCCCTGCCACACCCCCTTAAAGAGGAATTATACAAAAAAATTAGTTAAACCCAGAGGTGCTTTTTTTTTTTTTACCACTACTATTCCTTTATATTGACTTTTAAAATTCACAAATGCAGCAATTTAGAAATTTTGGACAGTTGGAAGCTACGCATTGATCAGTGCTATAAAAAATGGCAGGGAAGGGGTTAAGACTAGGGGGCGATCAAGGGGTTAAGTGTGTTCTAACCGTGGAGGGGATGGGCTACCAGGGACATAACAGACATCCCTGTTTCCGATGACTGGGAACAAAAGATCTGTCATGTCCCCCTGTCAGAATGGGAATCCTGCTTGTTTACACTGGCAGATCCCCGTTCTGCCTCTGTACTAGGGGATTGACCCGCGTGCACGAGTACAGCTACGGCGATTCGTGCAGGAGAGCCGACCTGCTGCCGTAAAAACGTCTTTTATGTCTTTTAATTATGGCCATAAAAATAAAATCTATATGTACAGTGCCTTGAAAAAGTATTCATACCCCTTGAAATTCTCCACATTTTGTCATGTTACAACCAAAAATGTAAAATGTATTTTATTGGGATTTTATGTGATAGACCAACATAAAGTGGCTCATAATTGTGAAGTGGAAGGAAAAATGATAAATGGTTTTCCAAAGTTTTTACAAATAAATATGTGAAAAGTGTGGGGTACATTTGTATGGCGCCCCCCGGAGTCAATACTTTGTAGAACCCCCTTTCTCTGCAATTACAGCTGCAAGTCTTTTTGGGGATGTCTCTACCAGCTTTGCACATCTAGAGAGGGACATTTCTGCCCATTCTTCTTTTTTGCAAAATATCTCAAGTTCTGTCAGATTGGATGGAGAGCGTCTGTGAACAGCAATTTTCAAGTTTTGCCACAGATTCTCAATGTGATTTAGGTCTGGACTGTGACTGGGCCATTCTAACACATGAATATGCTTTGATCTAAACCATTCCATTGTAGCTCTGGCTGGATGTTTCGGGTCGTTGTCCTGCTGGAAGGTGAACCTCCGCCCCAGTCTCAAGTCTTTTGCAGACTCTAACAGTTTTTCTTCTAAGATTGTCCTGTATTTGGCTCCATCCATCTTCCCATCAACTCTGACCAGCTTCCCTGTCCCTGCTGAAGAAAAGCGTCCCCACCACATGATGCTGCCACCACCATGTTTCACAGTGGGGATGGTGTGTTCAGGGTGATGTGCAGTGTTAGTTTTCCCCACACATAGCGTTTTGCTTTTAGGCCAATAAATTCAATTTTGGTCTCATCTGACCAGAGCACCTTCTTCCACATGTTTGTCCTCCACATGGCTTCTCACAAACTACAAACAGGACTTCTTATGACTTTCTTTCACCAATGACTTTCTTCTTGTCACTCTTCCATAAAGGGCAGATTTGTGGAGAGCCACTGAAAGAAATCTCTATTTGTGTGAAAAAATGATACAGTGCCTTACAATGCTCATATAATCTTAGAAGGAGATTGTGGTTGAAAACAATAGTCTAGTGCAGTGTTTCTCAACTCCAGTCCTCAAGGCGCCCCAACAGGTCATGTTTTCAGGATTTCCATTATTTTGCGCAGGTGATTTGATTAGCTTCACTGCCTTAGTAATTACCACACCCGTTTCGTCTAAGGGAAATCCTGAAAACCTGACCTGTTGGGGCGCCTTGAGGACTGGAGTTGAAAAACACTGGTCTAGTGGCAGGGTCTCGTTAAATATTGCAATGCAAAATACACTATATTACCAAAAGTATTGGGACACCAGCCTTTACACGCACATGAACTGTAATGGTATCCCAGTCTTAGTCCGTAGGGTTCAATATTGAGTTGGCCCACCCTTTGCCGCTATAACAGCTTCAACTCTTCTGGGAAGTCTGTCCACAAGGTTTAGGAGTGTGCCTATGGGAATGTTTGACCATTCTTCCAGAAGCACATTTGTGAGGTCAGGCACTGATGTTGGACGAGAAGGCCTGGCTCGCAGTCTCCGCTCTAATTCATCTCAAAGGTGTTTTATCAGATATATATATATATTTTTTTTTTCTGCTCCTTCTGACATTTTGCATCAGAATGTTTTTTTATTTTTTTTTTGCTACACGGATATACAGCCACTAAGTGGAGCTCCTGGCTTCTCATTTTACAGTTTCTCTGTGCCTTTCATTGTAAAAAGCCAGCCATTTTATAGATCTCAGTAGCTCAAGCAGCCATTTACACCCAGCAGCACACTAATCCCCTGCCTATCCATATGGCTCCAGCTGAGGCCTTAATCGGAGATAGAACATCTGAAAGGAAACAGATTCTGCTCCGCTGTCTCATTAGCTAAGCCATGGTGCTTTCAGAATCTGTTGTCATGTCTTAAATGCTTTTTTGTAAAAGAAAGATTGTGTGATTTATATACGGTATATGTGTGCATATGAATGTATAGATTTATATATTTATAGTTGCATTAAAAAAGGGGGTCATCCATCTAACAACACCACTGCCCAATGCTGACAGGCCGGCGCCACATTTTTGACATCTGCTCTGTGAAATAACATGGACATCCTATCCGTAGTCCCATGTACATAAGTATCACAGGCTCCTCCCATGTACATAAGTATCACAGGCTCCTCCCATGTACATAAGTATCACAGGCTCCTCCCATGTACATAAGTATCACAGGCTCCTCCCATGTACATAAGTATCACAGGCTCCTCCCATGTACATAAGTATCACAGGCTCCTCCCATGTACATAAGTATCACAGGCTCCTCCCATGTACATAAGTATCACAGGCTCCTCCCATGTACATAAGTATCACAGGCTCCTCCCATGTACATAAGTATCACAGGCTCCTCCCACATACATAAGTATCTTAGACTCCTCCCACATACATAAGTATCTTAGACTCCTCCCATGTACATAAGTATCACAGGCTCCTCCCATGTACATAAGTATCACAGCCTCTGCTCAAAACTTTGGTGAAGCACCTTTGGCACCAATTACAGCCTCAAGTCTTTTTGAGTATGATGCTACAAGCTTGGCACTCCTATTTCTGGGCAGTTTCTCCCATTCTTCTTTGTAGGAACCTCTCAAGCTCCATCAGGTTGGATGGGGAGCGTCGGTGCACAGCCATTTTCAGATCTCTCCAGAGATGTTCAATCGGGTTCAAGTCTGGGCTCTGGCTGGGGCCACTCAAGGACATTCTCAGAGTTGTCCCGTAGCCACTCCTTTGTTATCTTGGCTGTGTACTTAGGGTCGTTGCCCTGTTGTAAGATGAACCTTCATCCAAGTCTGAGGTCCAGAGCGCTCTGGAGCAGGTTTTCATCAAGGATGTCTCTGTACATTGCTGCATTCACCTTTCCCTCGATCCTGACTAGTCTCCCAGTTCCTGCAACTGAAAAACATCCCCACAGCATGATGCTGCCACCACCATGCTTCACTGTAGAGATGGTATTGGCCAGGTGATGAGCGGTGCCTGGTTTCCTCCAGACATGACGCTTGCCATTCAGGCCAAAGAATTCAATCTTTGTTTCATCAGACCAGAGAATTTTGTTTCTCATGGCCTGAGAGACCTTCAGGTGCCTTTTGGCAAACACCAGGCGGGCCGTCATGTGCCTTTTACTGAGGAGTGATTTCCGTCTGGCCACTCTACCATACAGGCCTGTTTGGTGGAGTGCTGAAGAGATGGTTGTTCTTCTGGAAGGTTCTCCTCTCTCCACAGAGAAACGCTGGAGTTCTGTTAGAGTGACCATCGGGTTCTTGGTCACCTCCCGGACCAAGACCCTTCCCCCCCCGATCTCTCAGTTTGGCCGGGCGGCCCGCTCTAGGAAGAGTCCTGGTGGTTCCAAACTTCTTCCATTTACAGATGATGGAGGCCACTGTACTCATTGGGATCTGCTGCAGAAATGTTTCTGTACCCTTCCCCCGATCTGTGCCTCCATACAATCCTGTCTCGGAGGCCTACAGACAATTCCTTGGACTTCATGGCTTGGTTTGTGCTCTGACATGCACTGTTATCTGTGGGACCTTATACAGACAGGTGTGTGCCTTTCCAAATCATGTCCAATCAACTGAATTTACCACAGGTGGACTCCAATCAAGCTGTAGAAACATCTCAAGGATGATCAGTGGAAACAGGAGACACCTGAGCTCAATTCTGAGTGTCATGGCAAAGGCTGTGAATATTTATGTACATGGGAGGAGTCTGTGTACATGGGAGGAGTCTGTGATACTTATGTACATGGGAGGAGCCTGTGATACTTATGTACATGGGAGGAGCCTGTGATACTTATGTACATGGGAGGAGCCTGTGATACTTATGTACATGGGAGGAGTCTGTGATACTTATGTACATGGGAGGAGCCTGTGATACTTATGTACATGGGAGGAGTCTGTGATACTTATGTACATGGGAGGAGTCTGTGATACTTATGTACATGGGAGGAGCCTGTGATACTTCTGTACATGGGAGGAGCCTGTGATTCTTATGTACATGGGAGGAGCCTGTGATTCTTATGTACATGGGAGGAGCCTGTGATTCTTATGTACATGGGAGGAGTCTGTGATACTTATGTACATGGGAGGAGTCTGTGATACTTGTGTAGATGGGATTATTTTTTATTCTTTATTTTTAATAAATTTGCAAAGATTTCAAACAAACTTCTTTCACGTTGTCATTATGGGGAATTGTTTGTAGAATTCTGGAGGAAAATAATGAATTTAATCCATTTTGGAATAAGGCTGCAAGATAACGAAATGTGGAAGAAGTGAAGCTCTGTGAATACTTTCCACTATACGCAGTGAATACAGATTAGAAAGGGTCAAAGGTTGAATAAATTGGATCAACAAATATGATTATTTTTCAAAATGACTATTAAAATAAATCTGAAAAAAAAGAAAAGTACTAAAAAAAATGAAACAATCCCTCCTATATAATGCGGATGGCTCGGCGTTCCTTTTGTTCGACTTTCTGCTTGTTATGACAATGCACGGTGTTCTGGCGCCATCTAGTGGTAAGAAATATGATCTAGCCTTCCTGAAATGGGCATTATTCCCTCATCATCAGGCCACATAGAAATGAGTAGTAGTAGATGTAGTAGTTGTTGTAGTAGATGTAGTAGTTGTTGTAGATGTAGTATCTTCATAGTATATAAAATCTATACATCTCTTGTTTTACCTTCAGAAAATATTTGCAGCTCTGTTCAGTGAGACTTCTGATCCACAACATCATGGATGATGAATGAACAAGTATCGTTTAGTTGGTAAGTCCCTGTGAATGTTTCTTCCCTGAGACTCCCAGTGCCTGAAATATGTTAGGTTGGCACCATTGGAGCCGAGGGATCCACACAAATAGTCAAATACATTTTAGGTGGATCAATGTAAATTTTAGAAATGTGGAGTGGAATAGTCTGTCCTCTGTCAGCATGCTGGGGAGAAATCCCCATTGCTCTCTGTGGGTAAGCAGTCGTCTCTCTGCAGAGGTCCGCCACACCCCATGCTCAGTTAAATCTTGCTCTCTGTATGGAAGAAGTTGTTTCTCTGCAGAGGTCCGCCCTACCCAATGCTCAATCAACACTTGCTCTCTGTATATGTGGTGGACCTCTGCAGAGAGACTACTGCTTCCACACAGAGAGCAAGGGGGGTGATCGAGCATGGCGGACCTCTACGGAGAGAGAGGTCAACCACACCCCATGATCAGTCAACCCTTTCTCTCTGCATTGAAGCAGTCAACTCTCTGCAGAGGTCCACCACTTCCCATGCTCAATCGAATCTTGCTCTTTGTGTGTAAGCAGTAGTCTCTCTGCAGAGGTCCGCCACACCCCATGCTCAGTCACATCTTCCTCTCTGTATGGAAGTAGCAGTTTCTCTGCAGAGGTCAGCTATACCAATGCTCAATCAACACTTACTCTCTGTATATAAGCAGTAGTCTCTCTGCAGAGGTCCATCACACACCATGTTCAGTCACCCCTTGCTCTCTGTGTGGAAGCAGTAGTCTCTCTGCTGAGGTCCGCCACACCCCATGCTCAGTCACCCCTTGCTCTCTGTGTGGAAGCAGTAGTCTCTCTACAGAGGTCCGCCACTCCCCATGCTCAGCCACCCCTTGCTTTCTGTGTGGAAGCAGTAGTCCACCACACCCCATGTTCAGTCAGAGCTAGAGCTCTCCAATCAGCAGGCAGCGTGAGCTTTTTACTGAGTTGGGAGCGGAGTTGACTCAGCAGTGTTGGACCTCAGCAGAGAAACCACTACTTCAACACAGAGAGGATGTTGGCAGGGGGCAGGCTTTTCTTCTCAGGCTGTGGCTGCTTTCCAAAGGACACAAAAGTTTTTACAGATTTTATTTTACATAATCTATTCCCCGATGTGTCAGTAAAATATAAAGTTTAGGTGACATCGAGTAGATGGAGACCAAACATATCGAACCTTGAAACTGGAAAAAGCTGTCTGTAGGTGGCGCTGTCCTTACAAGAGAGAACAGTGAATGACGGCCCTAGAAAAGGTGTTTTTTGTTTTTTTTTTGTTTTTTTAACTTTATTGCTATCACAAGGGTGCTGACAGTCTCTCTATGCATATTGCTGGTGGCAGCTTCTCTGTAGAAGATATTAGGGGCAGTGGCGTAGCGTGGGTTGTCAGCACCCGGGGCAAGGCAAGTAATTTGCGCCCCCCCCCCCCCCAACCTGCGGACTTTTAGCTATCCCTGAGTCCCTTCAAATACAATAGTACTGACCTACCTGATTCCTATACTGACCACTACACTGAGAACTACACTGTCCACTACACTACATTGTCCACTACACTGACCACTATACTATACTGACCACTATACTATACTGTCCACTATATTACACTTACCACTACACTGACCACTACACTGTCCATTATACTACATTACACTGACCACTATACTACACTATACTGACCACCATACCACACTGTCCACTATACTACATTATACTGACCACCATACTACACTGACCACTATACTACACTATACTGACCACTATACTACACTGTCCACTACACTACACTTGACCACCATACTACACTGTCCACTATACTACACTATACTGACCACCATACTACACTGTCCACTATACTACACTATACTGACCACTATACTACACTGACCACTATACTACACTGACCACTATACTACACTGTCCACCATACTACACTGACCACCATACTACACTGACCACTATACTATACTTTACTGTACACTAACCACTACACTACACTGTCCACTATATTACACTGACCACTATACTACACTACACTGACCACCATACTACACTGTCCACCATACTACACTGACCACCATACTACACTGACCACCATACTGTACTGTCCACTACACTAACCACTATACTACACTATACTGACCACCATACTACACTGTCCACTATACTACACTACACTGACCACTATACTACACTACACTGACCACCATACTACACTGTCCACTATATTACACTGACCACTATACTACACTACACTGACCACCATACTACACTGACCACTATACTACACTGACCACCATACTACACTGTCCACTACAATAACCACTACACTGTCCACTATACTACACTACACTGACCACCATACTACACTGACCACCATACTACACTGACCACTATACTACACTACACTGACCACCATACTACACTGACCACCATACTACACTGACCACCATACTACACTGTCCACTACACTACACTGACCTCCATACTAAACTACACTATACTGACCACTATACTACACTCTCCACTACACTACACTGACCACCATACTACGCTGACCACCATACTACGCTGACCACCATACTACGCTGACCACCATACTACGCTGACCACCATACTACGCTGACCACCATACTACACTGACCACCATACTACACTGACCACCATACTACACTGACCACTATACTACACTGTCCACTACACTACACTACACTGACCACCATACTACACTGACCACTATACTAAACTACACTATACTGACCACTATACTAACCAGTATACTATACCACACTAACCACTATACTCACCACCATACTACACTAACCACTACACTACACTACACTAACCACTATACTGTCCACTACACTGCCCCCCATAGTGACCACTACACTGACCTCCATACTATACTACACTACACTGTCCTGCCTACAGTCTCTCTCTCTCGCCCCCCCCCCCCCCCCCCCCCCCGGCCAGTAACAAGACTCTCACTCACCTTCTTATCCTGGCTGCATCGATCCGGATGAGGAGGAGACAGCGGCGGCTCACATTCTTCTCTCCCCTGCGCTCTGCTTGCTGCCATGTTCAGTATCCATATATATGGATAGTATACATTTATTATATATAAATACACTCCTAAGGATCTTTGTCAGCGGGCTTTTGTTATCCTCAAGCAGGTTTTGTATTCCCACACAAGTCTATATTAATTGGGAACCTGCTTAAAGTAGGTTGATTTCTTTCTTTTTTTAATTCATTTTAAATTAATTATTATTAATTTTAAAAACATTTAATAATTTAAATGTATTTCAATTATTTTTTGAATAAATATATATCTTTTTTTTTTTTTTTACAATTAAATCATTTTTGCTGAGACCACTCTTCCCTTGAACTTATCCTCTTTTGCTATCTGGCCATCAGATGGCAACATTTACCAACTTATTTATGCTATTACCATTTACAAGCATTTACCAATTTTTTTTTACCATCTTTTTATTTTATTTATTATGTTTATTTAAAAATGACATTTCCCAACTTATTTCTGCATTTACCATTTACCAACTTATTTATTTAAACATAACCTGTTTTTATAATATTTTTTTTATTACATTTATTTAAACATAACATTTACCCTTTACCAATGTATTTATATAAACATATCATTTTTGTTTTATTATTTTATTTATTTAATTACATTTTCCAAAGTATTTTCTGCATTTACCATTTACCAACATTTACCAACTTCTTTATTTAAACATTTTATTTTATTTATTATGGTATTATGTTTATTCAAACATAACATTTACCAACTTCTTTATTTAAACATATTTTATTTTATTTATTATTTTAATTATTTATTTTATTATGTTTATTTAAAGATAACATTTACCAACATTTTTCTGTATTTACCATTTTTACCAAACATTTACCTACTTATTTATTTAAACATAACATTTTTCTTTTCTTTAAATTTTATTATTTTTTTACATTTATTTAAACATAACATTTACCATTTACAGTGAGGGGAAAAAAGTATTTGATTCCCTGCTGATTTTGTACGTTTGCCCCACTGACAAAAAAACGATCAGTCTATAATTTTATTGGTCGGTTTATTTTAACAGTGAGAGACAGAATAACAACAAAAATATCCATAAAAACGCATTTCAAAAAAAGTTATAAATTGATTTTCATTTTAATGAGTGAAATAAGTATTTGATCCCCTATCAATCAGAAAGATTTCTGGCTCCCAGGTGTCTTCTATACAGGTAACAAGCTGAGATTAGGAACACTCTCTTAAAGGAAGTGCTCCTAATCTCAGCTTGTTACCTGTATAAAAGACACCTGTCCACAGAAGCAATCAATCAGATTCCAATCTCTCCACCATGGCCAAGACCAAAGAGCTGTCCAAGGATGTCAGGGACAAGATTGCAGACCTACACAAGGCTGGAATGGGCTACTAGACCATCGCCAAGCAGCTTGGTGAGAGGGTGACAACAGTTGGTGCGATCATTTGCAAATGGAAGAAACGCAAAATAACTGTCAATCTCCCTCGGTCTGGGGCTCCATCCAAGATCTCACCTGGTGGAGTTTCAATGATCATGAGAACGGTGAGGAATCCGCCCAGAACTACACGGGAGAATCTTGTCAATGATCTGAAGGCAGCTGAGACCATAGTCACCAAGAAAACAATTGGTAACACACTACACCGTGAACGACTGAAATCCTGCAGCGCCCACAAGGTCTCCCTGCTCAAGAAATCACATGTACAGGCCCGTCTGAAGTTCTCTAATGAACATCTAATAAACATCTGAATGATTCAGAGGAGAACTGGGTGAAAGTGTTGTGGTCAATTGAGACCAAAATCAAGCTCTTTGGCATTCACCCAACTCGCCGTGTTTGGAGAAGAAGGAATGCTGCCTATGACCCCAAGAACACCACCCCCCACCGTCAAACATGGAGGTTGAAAGATGATTTGGGGGTGTTTTTCTGCTAACGAGACAGGACAACTTCACTGCATCAAAGGGACGATGGACGGGACCATGTACCTTCAAATCTTGGGTGAGAACCTCCTCCTTGGCATTGAAGATGGGTCGTGGACGGGTCTTCCAGCATGACAATGACCGCAAAACACACGACCAAGGCGACAAAGGAATGGCTCAAGAAGAAGCACGTTAAGGTCCTGGAGTGGCCTAGCCAGTCTTCAGACCTTAATCCCATGATTTTGGTGATCTCCTTTTCGACTAGGGCCGGAGGGGATGGAGAAAATCAAGGTCTACTAATATAATAAATATGCAAAAGGATCCAAAATTGGCATTTCTTACCCAGAAAGTGATTTTAAAAAAAACAAAAAAAAACCATTTTTACGTGCCAAATGTTCTTCTACATACACAGAGAAATGAGAATGGTAAAAGGGGCCGTCACCTACAACAGTCACCCGTAGAGGAGGTAGGTGGATGGCCGTATGCCGCCAGCCAGCGCATTTCTCTTTTTTCCCGGATAAGTTGGGAATTGTTGTGTTTTGGATACAAAGTATAAAACTCGTTACTTAGCAATGGACTTTCTGCAGAGTGACCTTCTCTATAAATGTTTGCCGCCGCATATCGCCAACCGTGACTCATCCCCATTAAAACCATCGCCTCGGGGTAATTATTGTGTGCAGAGGCGGAATTATCTCATGGGCAGCTTCAGGGGGGGGGGGGGGCATTATAAGATGTGCAGTAAACATCGGAGGCATCAAAGCAAAAAAAGTTCCCCTATAAGATGTGGAGTGTTACTGAACTTTCAAAAGTTTTCACTCTTTTAAAATCTGCAGCTTTCAAAAAGAAAAAAATTCCGGTGATCCTGCCTTGAAGGACTTCCTGTTAGAGGGTGGCAACGCTCTGACACTGTTTCCTAACTGTGTTGTCACCTCCTTATATGTGCCCATGTTTTTTTCCCTTTCCCTTTAAAAAAAAAAACCCACTATATTACCAAAAGTATTGGGACGCCTGCCTTTGCACGCACATGAACTTTAATGGCAACCAAGTCTTAGTCCGTAGGGTTCAATATTGAGTTGGCCCACCCTTTGCAGCTATAACAGCTTCAACTCTATTGGGAAGGCCGTCCACAAGGTTTAGGAGTGTGTCTATGGGAATGTTTGACCATTCTTCCAGAAGCGCAATTATGAGGTCAGGCACAGGTGTTGGACGAGAAGGCCTGGCTCACAGTCTCCGCTCTAATTCATCCCTAAGGTGTTTTGTTGGGATGAGGTCAGGACTCTGTGCAGGCCAGTCAAGTTCCTCCACCCCAAACTCACTCATTCATATATTTATGGACCTTGCTTTGTGCACTGGTCCAAATCATTTTGGGGAGGGGGGATTGTGGTGTGGGGGGTTGTTTTTCAGGGGTTGGGCTTGGCCCCCTTAGTTCCAGTGAAGGGAACTCTTAAGGTGTCAGCATACCAAGACACTTTGGACAATTTCATGCTCCCAACTTTGTGGGAACAGTTTGGGGACTGACGGTCCCTTCCTGTTCCAACATGACTGCGCACCAGTGCACAAAGCAAGGTCCATAAAGACATGGATGAGCGAGTTTGGGGTGGAGGAACTTGACTGGCCTGCAAAGAGTCCTGACCTCAACCCGATAGAACACCTTTGGGATGAATTAGAGCAGTTTAGTGCTGACATCACATGGCTTTGTTTCCTAACAAGTCATTGCTGGCATCACGTGTGTAGCAAGGTCTTCGGCCTCCTTCAGTCTGAGAACCTCCAGGGCCAGAGATAGCTGACATCCTTCAGTATGTGATGAGTTGTGGGGCATAGTGGGTGCAAGGTGAAAGTTAATGGGCGCCAGACACTTTTTGAATGCAAAACAGATGTTTATTACTCTTACAAACTTTTATGGAGGAAAGGGGGTTAGGGCCAGGATACCCTTGAGTAGTTGCAAGTTCAATTAGCAGACTCTGAGACCTCAATAAGAGGATAGCCGTGCAAGGAAAGGCCTCCAACTAAAAGCCACATATGCACGCGCAGGAATGGCAACAGTCTTTAACAGTTTCTTACACAAATTGTAACAGTTCTTTCACCTTCACTACAACTTCTCCTTGTAGCTCTTCAGCCCACTGAGCTCCCCGTCTCTCTTACTGGACCCTCCGATTCACTGCCACTGAATCCCTTGAGCTCCTTTTAATCTTTACGGTGGTATCTTCCTCAAACGTCACCCACACTTCTCTGCTGCATCCCTAGCTTGGCACTCCTGATACTTCTCAAGCTTCACCCCGCTGGCCTGTTCGGTCCCTGGCTTGACCCACAGGGCTGTTCTAAAAGCGTCACCTCCGCTGGCTGGGTCCCTGGCTTGATCACCGTCTGAAGTTTCCTGATTCTCCACCGTTGCTCAATGTGGTCCCTGGTAATAAGGCAGATAGTCCCTCTTGTGGCGACAGCTTCCCCTCTACCTCCAACCACGATAGGTTCTTCGACCGGCAGAACCATCACTTCTGGTTGGACTGCAAGCCGCAATCCCAACCCTGCGCTGCTCTTTTACTTCTAGATGTGCCTCATACAGCCTAGCAGCCAGATGCCCCCGCGATAGGCCCAATCTCCGGCCTAGCAGCCCGGGGCAACATGACACACGTCCACCCAGAAAGGCGTCCGGGTGGCACAGAACATAGATCACCTGACTCCACCTGAAATATATAGGTTCTCCCAGCAAGCCAAGGAATCCAAAAAAAAACCCTGCTCATTGGCTGAGATACACCATATACCCATAACCTGACCTTGAGTTGCCCTTCTCATATGTAGCATCACCAAGTACCCGGCCAGAAGAGAAAAGTGCAATAAGGCCAAACTTAGGGAGAAATCAATGGATCTCTACCAGGTTGACTACTCCTGGCAAGTACATTTGTGAGGAGCATCCCTGCCTAAACTCCAGGGTGCTACACATGGCTTTGTTTTCTGACGGTTCAGTACTGGCATCACATGGCTTTTTTAGTAAAGCTGGTATCTGAACGTCATGTTCCCAGTTTATGAGGGTCCGTTTTTTGCCACAAAAAGAGATGAAGCTCCAGGGAGTGTCAGCGCAGCTGGTGTATGGTAACTCCTTCAGGGCCAAAAAGGCCTATGGATGGTGGTGGGATGATGTCGCTGCTCTAAGGACACTGCGGCCTTGTTGGCCCGCCACCGAAATTCTCAGTCACATGACCACTTGCAGAAAAAGATGAAAGAATTGACCTTCTATTGAGGTTTATTACAAAGCGTATGCAGCCAATAGAGGAGCAGCATGGAGGTTATAGGTGGTAGTTAGGGTCCTCTTTTTTGTCCTGCCCCATAACAATTGTTTAATGGGGCCTAGTGAGGCCCCTGGTGCACCCCAAGCACCTCAATGGTAATGTGGCAGAATTTCTGGATTGTTTGGTGGTTGGCGAAGCTGGTTCTGTCAGGCCACCTGAGGCCAGGTGACAGATTTACCCCGCTGGGGTCAGAAGCACACCACTATGCTTGTAGACCCTTTGGATGAGTGCTGTGAATGGAGTTCTTGGTAGTTCAGGAAAGCAGCTCCACCTGAACACCGACATGGATCAAACAGGGAGCTAGAGCATAAATTCCCCAGAGCGCGGAGTCTAAGAGCCAGCAGGTTTTCACCAGAGCCTCTGATGGTGAGGATGGACTTCTCTGCAGCTGACTCCAGGTCGGGCCCCCAGGGTCTCCCAGCTAACACTCATGGCAGGCTCTGGTAGATGGAGAGGAAGCAGCAATCCAGGGCAACAAGGAATAGTCAGAAGGACAAGATAAGGGTTGGGGTAACAAGCAGACAGAGATAGTCCGAAGACCATGCCAAAGGTCAGGGTAACAAGCAGACAGCAATGGTCAGGAGACCATGCCAAAGATCAGGGTAACAAGCAAACAGGGATAGTCAGGAGAACACGCCAAAGTTCGGGGTAACAAGCAGACAGGATGGTCAGGAGAACATGCCAAAAGTTGGGGTAACAAGCAGACAGGGATGGTTAGGAGAAAACGACAAAGGTTGGGGTAACAAGCAGACAGGGATGGTCAGGAGAACACGCCAAAGGTCGGGGTAACAAGCAGACAGGGATAGTCAGGAGAACACACCAAAGGTTGGGGTAACAAGCAGACAGGGATGGTCAGGAGAACACACCAAAGGTTGGGGTAACAAGCAGACAGGGATAGTCAGGAGAACACACCAAAGGTCGGGGTAATAAGCAGATAGGGATGGTCAGGAGAACATGCCAAAGATCGGGGTAACAAGCAGACAGGGATAGTCAGGAGAACACGCCAAAGGTTGGGGTAACAAGCAGACAGGGATGGTCAGGAGAACAAGCCAAAGGTTGGGGTAACAAGCAGACAGGGATGGTCAGGAGAACACGCCAAAGGTCGGGGTAACAAGCAGACAGGGATAGTCAGGAGAACACGCCAAAGGTTGGGGTAACAAGCAGACAGAGATGGTCAGGAGAACACGCCAAAGGTCGGGGTAATAAGCAGACAGGGATAGTAAGGAGAACACGCCAAAGGTCGGGGTAACAAGCAGACAGGGATAGTCAGGAGAACATGCCAAAGGTTGGGGTAACAAGGGACAGGGATGGTCAGGAGAACACGCCAAAGGTTGGGGTAGCAATGGACAGGGATGGTCAGGAGAACAAGCCAAAGGTCGGGGTAATAAGCAGACAGGGATAGTAAGGAAAACACGCCAAAGGTCGGGGTAACAAGCAGACAGGTATAGTCAGGAGAACACGCCAAAAGTTGGGGTCACAAGCAGATAGGGAGAGTAGAGAGAACACGCCAAAGGTCGAGTAACAAGCAGACAGAGATGGTCAGGAGAACACGCCAAAGGTCGGGGTAACAAGCAGACAGGGATAGTCAGGAGAACATGCCAAAGGTTGGGGTAACAAGGGACAGGGATGGTCAGGAGAACACGCCAAAGGTTGGGGTAGCAATGGACAGGGATGGTCAGGAGAACAAGCCAAAGGTCGGGGTAATAAGCAGACAGGGATAGTAAGGAGAACACGCCAAAAGTTGGGGTCACAAGCAGATAGGGAGAGTAGAGAGAACACGCCAAAAGTTGAGTAACAAGCAGACAGGGATAGTCAGGAGAACACGCCAAAAGTTGGGGTCACAAGCAGACAGGGAGAGTAGAGAGAACATGCCAAAGGTTGGGGTAACAAGCAGACAGGGATAGTTAAGAGAACAAGCCAAAGTCGGTACACGGAATCAAACGTAGAGCACACGGCAAGAAACACACAGGGGAGCCTAAACACACTATGGCTCGAGCAAGGCTGGCTTGCAGTACACGGTGTTAAATAGTGTTCCCTGTTGGAGGTTTGGGTGGAGCCACGCTGAGAGAAGATTACTTTAACATGCGGGTGTGAGAGAGCGGTCCCTAAGCTGATACACAGACCAGAGGTAAGCAGACAGACAGGGCATGAAACATTACAGCAGATCCATGACAGGCTCCTCTCCTTTTATGTGCGGATGTCGTGTTTTTGGAGGATCTCTTGTCCTTTTTGATGAGAACATTGGATTCCGCCTCTGGCACCGCTTCGGATGTTTTGGTAGCAGAGAACGGCTGTTCTTGAGTTCTTACAATAAAGATCGCAATGCTTTAATAATTGCAAGTCATCTGTGAACATCTGCTGCAGAATGAATGAACCGTTCACAACGAGGGAAATTCTGGATGGAATAAGAGTTTGGAGGAGCCGGGAAACCTGTTGCCAGAAACATATAGGGTGGGATGGGGGGGGGGGGGGTTTGGGGGTGCTGTCATTGATGCCCTGAAAATGTTATCTGCCTGGGTGACCTGAAAATGCTATCTGCCTGGCTGTCTCTGGATTTAGGAGGGAGAACTGCAGCCGTAGCGACGCAACAGTTTTTGGCGTTCTGCCCTCCTGTAAGCATGTCTGCAGTGTTGGACTGACAGCACTCTGCCAAGCAGTAGAGCCTAATTGGCTTAATGTGCTAACCCTCCCTCTCTGATAATTGCTTTTCAAGACAGTTCAGGAAGCTTATACAATTCTATATACATGTACCTATAATAGCTGTATTTAACATGCATTAAGCCTTTCACAAATCTTTTTTCTTTTTTTTTTTTTTTCCTGCCTGGAGTTCATAATTAACCCGACCAAGGAACACTTTAGGGGTGCATTTTTTTACAAATAATATGCATAGCTATTTGTCCAGCGAAGCTGCTGATTACATTTGTTTTGGGTGAATGGGGCAAAACCAGTTGTTCCCCCTTCGCTTTCCCCTACAGGTTGAATGTTAACATTAACCGTTAAAAATAAAGTTTGAGTAAAATACCACATTATGGCCACTAGATGGGGCTGAGGATCATGGAAAAAAAAGTATGATCCAGAGCTCCATCTAGTGGCCATATTACAGTAATGTCTCAAATCACTCTAGTTTTAAGAATAAACAGAGGAAATAGAACATTCGGTGTTGATTTTGCTCTAGATGCTGAAAAGCCAGGCAATTTTCTTCTTTTTTTTTTATATTGCATCCCTATGTGTTTTTTTTTCTTTGTCTATTTAGTATGTGTAGTTCTATAGTGCCTTGAAAAAGTATTCACACCCCTTGAAATTTTCTACATTTCTGTCATGTTACAACCAAAAAACGTAAATATATTTTATTGGGATTTTATGTGATAGACCAACACAAAGTGGCACATAATTGTGAAGTGGAAGGGAAATTATAAATGGTTTTCATTTGCAAAATATAGCATTTTTCATTTGGAACTCAAGGTCCCAGAGTCTGGAGGAAGAGTGGACAGACACAGAATCCAAGTTGCATGAGGTCCAGTGTGAAGTTTCCACAGTCAGTGATGATTTGGGGAGCCAGGTCATCTGCTGGTGTTGGTCCTCTGTGTTATAACAAGTCTAAAGTCAGCGCAGACCTCTACTAGAAAATTCTAGAGCACTTAATCTTCATGCTTCCCTCTGCTGACCTGCTTTATGGAGATGCTAATTTAATTTTCCAGCAGGACTCGGCACCTGTCCACACTGCCAGAAGTACCAATACCTGGTCACATGATCATGGTATCGCTGTGCTTGATTGGCCAGCAGACTCGCCTGACCTAAACCCCATAGAGAATCTGTGGGGTATAGTCAAGAGGAAGATGAGAGACACCAGACCCAACAATGCAGAAGAGCTGAAGGCCGCTATCAAAGCAACCTGGGCTTCCATATCACCTCATCAGTGCCACAGACTGATCTCCTTCATGCCACACCGCATTGATGAAGTAATTCATGCAAAAGGAGCCCCGACCAAGTATTGAGTGCATACTATACTGTACATGGACAGACTTTTCACTAAGCCAACATTTCTGTATTAAAACCCTTTTTAATTGGTCTTATGTAATATTTTAATTTTCTGAGATGCAGAATTTTGGGTTTTTCACTAGCTGTAAGCCATGATCATCAAAATTAAAAAAAAGAAATGCTTCGAATATATCAATCTGTGTGTAATGATTCCATATCATATATATGAGTTTCACTTTTTTAATTGAATTACTGAAATAAATTCACTTTTGCTACAATGTAAAGTAGTGAGTGTACAGCTTGAATAACAGTGTAAATTTTGCTTTCCCCTCAAAATAACTCAACACACAGCCATTAATGTCTAAACCGCTGGCAACAAAAGTCAGTACACCCCTAAGTGAAAATGTCCAAATTGGGCCCAAAGGGTCAATATTTTGTGTGGTCACCATTATTTTCTAGCACTGCCTTAACCCTCTTGGGTATGGTGTTCACCAGAGCTTCACAGGTTGTCACTGGAGTCCTCTTCCCCGCCTCCATGAGGACATCACGGAGCTGGTGGATGTTAGAGACCTTGTGCTCCTCCACCTTCCGTTTGAGGATGTCCCACAGATGATCAATAGGGTTTAGGTCTGGAGACATGCCTGGCCAGTCCATCACCTTTACCCTTAGCTTCTTTAGCAAGGCAGTGGTCATCTTGGAGGTGTGTTTGGGGTCATTATCATGTTGGAATACTGCTCTGCGGCCCAGTCTCTGAAGGGAGGGGATCATGCTCTGCTTCAGTATATCACAGTACATGTTGGCATTTATGGTTCCCTCAATGATCTGTAGCTCCCCAGTACCGGCAGCACTCAGCCCCAGACCATGACACTCCCACCACCATGCTTGACTGTGGACAAGAAACACTTGTCTTTGTCCTCCTCACCTGGTTGCCGCCACACACGCTTGTCACCATCTGAACCAAATAAGTTCATCTTGGTCTCATCAGACCACAGGACATGGTTTCAGTAATCCATGTCCTTAGTCTGCTTGTCTTCAGGAAACTGTTTGCAGACTTTCTTGTGCATCATCTTTAGAAGAGGCTTCCTTCTGGGATGACAGCCATGCAGACCAATTTGATGCAGTGTGTGGCGTATGGTCTGACCACTGACAGGCTGACCCCCCACCCCTACAACCTCGGCAGAAATGCTGGCAGCACTCATACGTCTATTTCCCAAAGACAACCTCTGGATATGACGCTGAACACGTGACCTCAACTTCTTTGGTGGACCATGGCGAGGCCTGTTCTGAGTGGAACCTGTCCTGGTATACCGCTGTATGGTCTTGGCCACCGTGCTGCAGCTCAGTTTCAGGGTCTTGGCAATCTTCTTATAGCCTAGACCATCTTTATGTAGAGCAACAATTCTTTTTTTTCAGATCCTCAGAGAGTTCTCTGCCATGAGGTGCCATGTTAAACTTCCAGTGACCAGTATGAGAGAGTGAGAGGGATAACACCAAATTTAACACACCTGCTCCCCATTCACACCTGAGACCTTGTAACACTAACGAGTCACATGACACCGGGGAGGGAAAATGGCTAATTGGGCCCAGTTTGGACATTTTCACTTAGGGGTGTACTGACTTTTGTTGCCAGCGGTTTAGACATTAATGGCTGTGTGTTGAGTTATTTTGAGGGGACAGCAAATTTACACTGTTATACAAGCTGTACACTCACTACTTTACATTGTAGCAAAGTGTCATTTCTTCAGTGTTGTCACATGAAAACATAGAAGAAAATATTTACAGAAATGTGAGGGGTGTACTCACTTTTGTGACATACTGTGTGTGTATGTATGTATGAGTATATACTGTACGTATATGTGTGTGTATATGTATATAGATAGATATATTAGTAATAATATAATCTAGAATATAGTTAGTGTAGGTAGAGTGGAAGTCTATTATTCTGATGCTCTACCCCGTAAATGAATCAATTTGCAGCAAAGGAGTTAGCGGCGCCTGCTTTACCTTCATTTGTTCACTAGAGGGAGTGCTTACATGAAATATCAGTATAAAAATATGGAGCAACAAGCTATAGGAAAAATATTTTTGATACGACGTCTTATAATACAGAAAATATTATTGTAGATGTGTTTATGGAGTTAGTTACGTAACCCGGCCTGACACGTGTGGCTGAGTGCTCTCCTGACTCCTCGCAGCCCTCTTCCATTCAGTATTGAACTTTTTGTGGCCATGAAAGGCGGATAACGAGTCGGCAGAAGTGTCTGCAATGCGGAGATGATTACACCCACGGCGGAACACTCAGCGGCTTCTTTCCTCTTATCAACAAAAATAATTTATTTTTTGCTTAATAACCGAACGCTGGAAAGGTTTTCTCAGGATTGATTGCTGAGAAAAAGACGCAGATGGTTTTATAATAACTGTACAAAGAGGCCAGAGTGGCGGCTTCCTGCACGCCGATCTGTTCATTGGTCTGAAAGCTGACATCTGGCCTTCACTTCGGTCTCTTCCCTTCTCCTGAAATGGCTTCCTCTGATTTCACTGCACACTGTGAGCTTCTCACAATGTGCATTGGAAGCTGCAGCAAGTCAGATAGAGCTCCGCCTCATTTCCTGGCTAGAAGGACATCCAGCATCATCTAGCACTTCCCTCCCCAGCCAGACTGTCTCTGCTTTTCGGCCGCACCGTCTCCTTGGAGCATGGGGGTGTTCTTAAATGTGACCCCTGTAGGTACACCCCTGCTGCCCCCCCTATCCAGGTGTAGAGGGGGTGGGTTCTTTATTGCTATCCCTGCAACTGCTTTAGGTACACCCCTGCTGCCCCTCCTTTCCAGGTGTACAGGGGGGCAGCACTGGCCCTCTGGAGCATTGGGTCTGTTCTTTATTGCAACCCTAGCAACCCCTGTAGGTACGCCCCTGCTGCCCCTCCTATCCAGGTGTGCAGGGGGGCTGCACTGGCCCCCTGGAGCATGGGGTGAGTTCTTTATTGTGACCCCCGCAACCCCTGTATGTACGCCCCTGCTGCCCCTCCTATCAAGGTATACAGGGGGGCTGCACTGGCTCCCTGGAGCATGGGATGGGTTCTTTATTGTGACTCCGGCAACCCCTGTATGTACGCCTCTGCTTCCCCTCCTATCCAGATGTACAGGGGGGCCGCACGGGCTCCCTGGAGCATGGGATGGGTTCTTAAATGCGACACCTGCGACCCCTGTAGGTACGCCCCTGCTGCCCCTCCTATCCAGGTGTATAGGGGGTTGCACTGGCCCCCTGGAGCCCCGGAGTGGGTTCTTTATTGCTATCCCTGCAACTCCTGTAGGTACGCCACTGCTGCCCCTCCTATCCAGGTGTACAGGGGGGCCACACTGGTCCCCTGGAGCATGGGGTGGGTTCTTTATTGTGATCCCTGCAACACCTGTAGGTAAACCCCTGCTGCCCCTCCTATAGAGGTGTACAGGGGGGCGCATTGGCCCCCTGGAGCATGGGGTGGGTTCTTTATTGTGACCCCTGCAACCCCTGTAGGTACGCCCCTGCTGCCCCCCCTTTAGAGGTGTACAGGGGGGCGCATTGGCCCCCTGGAGCATGGGGTGGGTTCTTTATTGTGACCCCTGCAACCCCTGTAGGTACGCCCCTGCTGCCCCTCCTATCCAGGTGTACAAGGGGACCGCCCAGGCCCCCTGGAGGTGGCAGTGGGTTTACAATTGCGACCCCTGTAGGTACACCCCTCCTGCAAGCAAATGCAGCCTGCCATACCAACAACAAAAATCATTTTCTAATGTTATCAATAATTTCAGATTTAAGTAGCAATGACAAAAATAATCTGCTAATGGTATTGATCATTTCAAATTTTAAATGACAACAACAAAAATAATATTCTAATGTTATCAATAAGTTCAAATAAAAAAAAACCAACAACAAAAATAATATTCTAATGTTAATAATTTCAGATAAAAGTAATAGCAACAAAATTAAAATCTAATGTTACCAGAAATTTCAGATGAAAGTAACAAAATATTATTCCAATGTTATCAATCATTTCAAATAAAAGGTTACATTGACAAATAATACTCCAAAGTTATCAATAATTTGTCAGGGTTTCTCTGGTATAAAATGATCAATAATATGAAATGCTGAGGACGTCACATGAATGAAAGGTCCTCGGAGTTTTGATTGTTTAATGACATTTAGAAAAGCAATT